>PVHP010005354.1:11631-66596 GCA_004024765.1 Zapus hudsonius
ATTCGCTTTCAGACCTCCTTAAGCACCAACTGGATTTGATTACAATCACTTTAGAGAACAGTTTCTTACACCCAAGATTCCCGGAGCACTCTGTAGTCACGTCTGTCTTGGCTGCTCTAAGAGGCTGCGAACTCTTTGAGAGCAAGAACACAGAACTGCGGATAACTTATAAGAAGTGACCTGTTTATTTGGGTTTACCGTTTTATTCTCAGGGTTTTTACACAGCACCATACACGGTGGGAACATCACTCGTTATTGATTTAATAACTGATGTAATATGAGTCTATTCTAGATCTGGATGTCAGATAAACACAGGAAAGGAGACAACATTCTGTACTTCCATATGTAACCTGTGCCACAGGTGCCTACCTCGAGTGCAACTCACTCATGCCCTGGGAGTGCCATTAGTAAATCAGGGCTGAATGTTGTCCCTGGTACTCTGGAAGTCAACATCTCATCTTGGCGCTTTCTATATTATCAAACTTAGTGGTTGCATTAGATGACCTTTAAAATCCCTTCCACTCCTAAAATTCAACAATTGTGTGATTATTACAGCAATCACTCAGGACTCACTGCTACTGTTAAACAGTGCAATTGACAGTTTCTAGTAGGTGAACAGGCTTTGAGAATTAGAGGATTTATCAATACCAAAGCCTTTGTTACAGAATGACAGTATGCTTCTAACAGTTGAAATGTCTTCAAAATTCCCTGCAGTTTTCATATACCAGACAACGTCCTGTCCTGTTATGTGCACAGTAAATATTAAAATATTTAAGGGGGTACCTATTGATTGAATAAATGAATGACATGACTAATACTGATTCTAGTTTGTAACTTCATTTCTGCTCCATTGCACACATAGAATCATAATCTCACTGAAAAATAAAAATGAATTCTAAGTTTGTGAAGAGATCCACTGGAAAATAATGTAGAGTGATAATTATTCTTTAATTAATGAAACTCTAATAATTCCCAAGAGAAACATTTATGATAAAAATTGAATCCAGGGAGATTTTAAGAAAAATGAATCCAATTAGTTGGGCACCAGCTTTCATACCTATAATCCCAATACTTAGGAGGCTGAGGCAGGAGGATTGCCACTAATTTCAGGTAACCTGGGTTACAGAGTTAGTTCTCAATCTGCCTGGGTTACAGAATAGACTATGTATTAGAATAGACTTTATAACAGACAAATGTTAGTAAACGTAAACATAGTGAATGCTGAAGAGATTGCTCAGTGATTAAAAGCACTTCCTGATGAGGCCACACACATCTGTAACTGCAGTCTCTCAGGGGAGCAAAGACGCACCAGAGTTTGAGGGGGTAACAGCAAGCTCTGGGTCAGTAAAGAGAGTCTTGCTAAATGACTCTCAAATAGGGAGAATAACACTGAAACGTGGCATCTCATCTACCCCATTGGTCACGAAAGCCAGCAAATCCTACCACAGGCAAGAGCATGGGTGCTGCATGGACTTACACATGTGCATACAACACACATACACAAACACACAAACACACAAACACACCAAAGAAAGGAAAATAAAAACAGAAACAATGAAATAAAATAAAACAGACCTGTCTTCTAGTCTGTATCACTGATTCAGGAGTAATGATCATATAAGGAAGGCTTTTGACTTCCTTATCAAATCTGAGGTATCAAATGTGAGGACATAAGAGGGCCAACAAGGGTCTGGTGTGAAGCAAGGACTCTTCTCCCAGAAGCACCACTACAGCCTCCTGACAAAGAAACAAGGTCTGGCAGGCTGTGGCTGCTACAGGGAAGCTGGGAGAGGAGGTGTTCTGTCCTCTCACCTCCCCACACTACACATCCTTCTCATCAAAAACCCAGGGCAGCTATGCTCCTTTCCTCAGAAAGGCCTTTCTTAGAGCACTACAGGGCCATTTGCTCAATGCCTTCTCTCCACATCCTGCTAAGCGCCTTTCTTTCCATTATGAATAAGTGTGTTGGAAGTGCCTCCAAGGAAGGAAAATCAGATTAAAGAGTGAGAATCCATATAAATTCCCATCCAAATATAGGACTAGAAAAAACACATGGGAAAAATAAGTTAGTGGGTTCCAAATTTTCTAGTCTTAGTCTGTTATTGCTATATCAAAATTAATTTTAATTTTTAAATGAGGCATTTCTTAAAAAGAAAAACAATACAAGTAGGTTGTATAGCAAGTAAGTTCCATCTTTCCAGTCCCATATGTGAGAATGATCCCACTCAAAGTTTTGCATGGTGATCTATGTCTGTAAGCACAGCATTCTAGAAACTGAGACAGGAATATGACCACAATTGTAAGGCTAGTTTAGACCACCTAATGAGTTCCAGTTAGCCTGGGATGCAAGTGAAACCTTGTCTCAAAAAATATTTTTAAAGAATGTTCTAAAGAGAAAGTCATGCAGAAAGTCTGTTTCAAAGTGTTTCCAATGCAGCCAGTTGTAAAGGAAAATCAAAACGTAGTAGGTGTTGTTATTATGATGCTATAAGAATGGGTAAATATCAGAAAATTGTCAAAGGCAAGAGGAGACAATACAATGATAATTTCTTGTGTGCAGTATTTGTAGTGGGGTGTATCATGCACATGCATGTATGGTTCATGCACATGTGTGTGCAGACACATGTGTGTGCATAGGCCAGAGGAAAACTCATGTGCATACTTCCTTCCTTCAGGTAGGCAAGTCTCTGCCTAAACATGGAGCTTTTTTTTCCCTCATTTCTCTGCCCTCCTCTCCACCATGGACTTGCACACTGATAATTGTTATAGGAGCTTCTTATTATACACATGAAAATAAGCCATTGCTTGGTTTAGCTCACCAGCATTTTTAATCTGGACTAGTATGACAAACACTTTACTGTCTGTCCTTCTTACATCACAATGGCTCTTCTCCATCTTTTAGCAGTAGTTATCAGGATCCAGGCATGGTGGCACGTGCCTTCAATCCCAGCACTCTGGAGGTAGAGTTAGGAGGATCACCATGAGTTGGAGGCTACCCTGAGACTACAAAAGAAATTCCAGATCATTCTGGGCTAGAGCAAGACTCTACCTCAAAAAAATTATTTTCAGGAGGTTTAGAAGGTCACAACTGGCACCACAGGGGCTGTTTGGGCAGATAAGAAAATAATACACTTTGACAATAATTTTTGGTAAATAAAAATTAAAATGTTGACTTGCTAATGTTCAATGACACAGTAACATGGAATTTATACATACATGTGCTCGTGTGTATACAAGGACTGAATATGAATGTTTCGGAGGCATAGGCCGTTTGGTGTATATAGTCAAAAGATTGGACAGCTTACTTTGCATAGAAGCAAGAGCAGTCTTTCCAAAGTATATTAAAAATAGCTTATCACCAGTGTTTAATATACTTCATCAAGTTACTATATCAAACAGAATACCATCAAGACTCCTTATCATGGCTTGACAGGTGAAGCAGACCTTCACCCATATGCTTCAGCCATTTGAGAAGGTCCTTTCCTCCACTGTGTCAAGTCTTATCCACCTTGTCACCTTTGCACATGCTGCCCCACCTGTCAGGAATGTCCATCACCACCTGCACTCCACATGGCTGACTCCTCTTCTCTGATAAACCTTTTTAAACATGTATCCTGACAGAGGCTTTTCCTGACCTCAGCTAAAGAAGCTCTCTTTATATTTCCAGGGTCCGTCTTTTACTTCCTTCTTTGCATAGATTCCAGCCTTCAGTTAGTTCATCTGGATACTGTTGTTTTTGTTGCTTGTAACCTCCCCACAGAAGTTCCATGCTCATGATATGCCTCATTTTGACTAATCTGCTCTTTCTGGAGTATCTCCCTCAGTGCCTGCCTCATGAAGGACCCAATAAAGAATGGCTGGCTGCCTGAGTGATCCTCTATGCCACACTTCTTGTATCCCACCAAGATACTCTAAATCAAATGCATATGGAGAAGCAATGCTACAATTTTAACTGTGCCAAATCATGGTTTCTGCATAATCTTTATCTAAATAGCATCATTCTCAACCTACTTTGAAGATTAGGTTAAACCAACACTCTCTTGGGTCACACTGCTGTTCAATACATACAGGTGCAGTTTGTACATTGGCATTGTTGTTCTTAATATATTGCCAATTTCACCCAATTCTATTTCTACTCCACGTTCAACTAACAGATAATACTTGTATGCCCTCAACACGTTGAATGTGTTTTAGCAATTTTGAATGAACCCTGTTGGAAACAGTGAGGAAGTTGGGTTTTGCACTGAGAGTGAGGGAAAGTGATGTATCTCTCTTCCATATCCATTTGCTTTTATTTGGTGCATGTCAAGGAATGATGCTGAACAAAGTGGAAAATTAATCAATCTCAAGGTCTTACTGCAAAGAGTGATAGTGAATAACTTTGGTATTTTTTGGGGGGGGGATTTGGAGAAAATTCTCTCCATGTAGCCCATGATACCCTGAAATTTAAATTTGCATTGTCTCAACTTCTCATGTGCTGGGATCATAGGCATTTGCTACCACTCCCAGTATTCAGAACGGTTCTTATATTCTTCTCTTCCCCTGGGATGCTCCCTTTTTGATGGATACCTTGGCTTCAGCTTGCACTAAATTACAATATGTGCTTCACCACTGGAACAATGTCTTTTAATAGCTCTCAAAATACTTGGCTCTCCTTGGATACCATTGAGACAAGGTGTCTTGCATTTCAGATGAATTTCACGAAGAACTACAGGGAGAAAACTGGGAAGAATATTATGCAGTTTATTCTCATAGCCTGCCAAGGGAATGATGGGAGGTTTTTAAACTGTCCTTTAAAATACTTTCAACTATTAACAAACATTGGCCTCAATCTGATTCTAGTCTTTGTGTCCCTTCCTCTAAACCCAAATTAAGTGGCTTTATGACAAATTTCAGCTCTATTGTATGTAGTAGCTCTAACATTATCTGTCTGACTCATAGGGTGGTATGAAAGCTAACAAGTTTGTATACCACTTACAGTTAAAGACAGGACCTTACATTAACATAACTTCCATCTCAGCAGACCTCAAAACTGTATTTTTTCCCTTCTAGTTTAATAAATCTTGCAGCAGCTCCAACAGATAGGTAGGGGGCAGGTTTTGCCTGCATCTTACAGGAGAAATAGACATTTATCCAAGGTCATGGAGTTGGAGACAAAACTTACAGCAGAATTTTGTGATCTTTTCCCCTTTAGTTCTATTTTGTCTCCAGTCTCTGTGTATATATATATATATATATATATATATATATATATATATATATATATATATATATATCTCCTCACATTATATTATTTGCCTATTATGCATTATTTACATTAATTACATTAATCCTCACATTATATTATTTGCCTATTATGCATTACTTACAGAATCATTTCATGCTTCAAAGAGGAGTTTGTATAATTAAATAGGAAAAGAGGTGCATGAAATAATATCACTGTCATTTTGTGAAACCTCATATACATACATATTTTTCCATTTGAATATTCAGGCAACGTGAAATAGCTAAAATATGCACCCTGACTAGGAAAATTATTTAGAAATGGCATTAGACCTTAAATATATACCTTTACTGAAAAGCCTTAGAATGCATAACTCTTTTATACTCTTTAAAATGATGTGAAACTGCAAAAAGTAACATTTAAGATCTTTCTCTCCTGTCTTCCTCCAGCCTGCTAGTTTAATATACAAAGACTTTGATGTCCTAAATCATAAAAGCAACTTTGTAACTCTTTGCCAGGCCAACTGCCTTAAACATACAAATAGAAATAAATAGACTCAGACATCAAAAGTTAAGGACTGATGGCAAAAGAATCAAGAAGCTATTACCCTCATCCCCAAATACTATAAGGGCCAAGGACATGTTAACCAAAAGCTTCTATCTCACAAGAAATAGATGCTTTTGCTTATTTTTGTCTATTTTATGAAAAACTAATTTAAAGATGAATGGGGGCTAGTTCTGCCATTACATTCAGTAGGTCACTAACCATTGATATTTTACTCTACAAAATGCAGGAGCTATCAAGGGGCAAGGCATTTTGTATTTTTTAGTCAGAGCTAAGGGGTATTTTGTAGAGAAAATGAAGAAAGCCATGGAAGAATAAACAGCAAAGTTGTGTAGACATTCACTACTGTGATGGACTTCACACTTCTCTGTGCAGTCTGGATGGAATGGATGTGTTCTAGCTCTCCAGTCCGGAGTTCCTCAACAGCTTGTCAAACTCTGGTAGTGGCACAGAAGTCCACTGAAGAGAAAGCAAAAAGAAGTGACCACAGGCCTGAGGTTGATTGTATCTGTTTGCTCCTAGTTCTTGTTGGAAGTTTAAAATTATAAACTTTGAATCTCATGGATGTTACCCACTAATTGGGCATGGTCATTTGAGCTTTGAATTTCTCTTGTCTTCTGTAGACAGTGGAAGTTCTATCATTTCCTCATATAAGACAACTTTGTCTGGCAACGAGGAAATACTAAAGACATCTTAGCTCAGGTGAAACTTACCTCACACTTGAGATGGCAACTACGATGTGACATTGAAGATGTTCTCAACATGCTTATAATCTACATGGAAAACAAAGATTCAAAAGTCCATACGAGTGTTCTAAAATTGCTTTCTTTTGTACAAGAAAGAAAAATTTTAAGGAACATCATTCCCCGCAAAAATATAAAAAGAGCCATGCTTGGTGGTGCACGCCTTTAATCCCACCAATTGGGAGACAGAGGTAGGAGGATCACCATGAGTTCAAGGTCACCTTGAGACTATATAGTGAATTCCAGGTCAGCCTGGGCTAGAGTGAGACCCTACCTCGAAAAACCAGTATATATATATATATATATATATATATATATATATATATATATATATATATATATATATATATATATGAACAGGTATTGAAGCCAGGCAGGAGTTTCTTTTGGGATGCAAAGTGAAAAGATGGGCTAAACCACTGCCCCCTCTGGATATTCCTTTCATGTGTTGTGCTTATGAGAGTCTAGGCAGTCAGAAGGAAACTGAACAATTTTCCAGGTTTTGACTACATTACACATGAATTATTTTCTTTAGCTTGAAAAGTAAACTTTATACATCATAGGGAAATTCCTTACTTATTACATCATGGAGCAAATACATGCTATTTACACGGAGGGCATATTACAGGATCTGAAGATATAAGTAAGTATAGATAAATGGAAGGAAACTATTCCACGATTGCTTACCATAGAAAATTTTTATTGAAATATACTTTGCTATATTTACCTCTTCTGTTTCTCTATCCAAGTATGCCTACGTGAATTCCATATTGTTGGATGACATTTGCTCATTTTTTTAGTTAGCTCTGGTCCCAGCATGGATAGTCTAGTAGTAAATTGGCCCTATCTAAATAGATAATTGCTCATTATGAAGTTGATGTGTCTGCTTAATATCCAGATATTTGTAGAGACCCTAGGTGAAAAATTGTAGTTCATCAACCAAATGTGTTATATTTTCAGAGACTGTTCATTTTACTTAGACATTCATGTTTACTTTTATTTTCTGAATTTCTTCTGAAAGCAACTTTAATTCTGAAATCAAGGCTTCTTGATGCCTATAAGCCCCTATTCTCTGTAGTTTAACTCTTAGTCCCCACCCGTCATGGCTTACGGCATCATTCCACAGATCCTGTCATGATGGGGGAGAGGAACATTTGAATTTTATTCTCTGATTCTATTCTGACACTGCACTTTTAATATTTTAATCATCTGTCTCACTCATCCATCTCTTCCATCAGACTGAAAACTCCTGTAGGTTTGGGGTTGTGTCATAGATCTGTCTTGTAGGCTCAGTTCTTCCAATGCTGGTGCAGAAGAGGCAGTAAGTGTGGATTGAGATAATGACACGGTGACTGTTCTCACATGTGTTCTTAATACGGTCAGATATTCAGTTCTAGGATGAATCACAGACACCCACTGCAGATGTCACTTGAAGCTAAATTTACACCTAAGAGAAAAGTTGAACCAAGGAATAAAGCAACTAAATGCAAGCCATCATTAACTAAAAAATGTTCATCTCCTTTAACCGATTGCAAATACCTGAAGCATTTTTAGAGAACCTGGAGCGATAACTTAGACATGCATTAGCAGTTTGTTTTACATATTGAAAAATTACATTGAAATTTAACCTCTGCTCATAAGTGTTGAGATTTAATGATTCATTTTCTCACTGATTTTTTTTGACATGCACATGTACACAAATACAGATAATAGCCTCTCACAACATCACTGAAGGTACTTTGCCCTCCCCCCAAAAAAAATTTCTGATGTACATCCACCTGACTTCTATATCAATAAACTAAATGTCCATTCCTTGAACTTATTGAAATGAAATTGAATAATTTATATTCATGTCAGGTAGCATCATGGGTGTTAAATAAGAAAATGAAGTTCAAAGACATGAAGTCACAGTAATGTAGTAAAAATTAGTCTTGTGATCTAAACTACTACATGAAGATCATAGTTACTAAAAAGAAATTATATTCTGAAAACTTTCTAAGAAAGTATGCTTCAGGTGCTCTAACCAAACTTCACATACACATTTATTCATGTAAAGTGAGAAAAATGTTAATTTACTTGTCTAGTAAACATTTGATTATAAATATGATAAAGTCTCTTAAATACATGATAAAGAAAAAGAAAATGATTTCAAACATTTGCTTTTATGATAATGCTTTTTTAAAGTTTTAAGCATTTTTTTCTATACAATGTCCATGAATGTATTTTTTACTGGAAATCATATAGCCATGTTATTTTATTGTATTTAATATATATATATAGTACACATTTTGATTATTTAATAATTTATATGTACCTATTATCCTATGGAAACTTTTATTTCTTTCTTTCAAATTTAGCTGCCTTATATTGATTGATAGATTGCTTATTATTCACTGTGGAAGAAAAACATGAGTTACATAACTAGTGGAAAGATACAAGCTTGTATATTAGCATTGATCTCCAAATAAAGGAAATATTTTATAATTTCATTATGAAATATATGCTTACATGAAATTCTTGGAATATAACTTTACACACTATTTTAACTTTATTGTTAACGTCTCAATTTTTTAAACACATGGAAAATTATGTTATGGTTATTTTGTACCTCTCCAGGTGGTCATTAATTTTTCTCCTTTGTTCTGTATATATCAATTGATTATTGAATATTAAACTAATCTTGCATTAATGCAGTGTATGCGACTTAAAACAAAATCTATTATTTGATTACATTGATGAATCTGCTCTGCTTATATTTTGTTTGCGATTTTTGCAACTGTAATCATGAAATAATTTGTCTTTATTCATTTTATTTATTTATTTATTTATTTATTTATTTATTTATTTATTTATTTATTTATTTATTTATTTATTTATTTATTTTTGGTATAGTGTCTTGCCAGATTTTATAATCAAAGTTATTCTGGTTTCAAAAACAAGCTCTGTCAATGTTCTCCCTGTTATTACATTCAGCAAAAGTTCCTGTAGGTGTGGTATTATTTCTCCCTTAATTTTCTGGTAGTAAATTGTGGTTAAAGTCACCTTGTACTGCAATTTCCTTTTTGGGGAACATAATTGACATTAAGAGTGTTTAAAAATATATGCATATATAAACCTACTAAAATTTCCCATCTCTTTTTGTATTTATATTAATAATGGGTTTATTAAATAATCTTATAAAACTATTTGTTTTGTTAGAACCCATTGAAACTAGAGGTTACACAAAATTTTAGTAAATCCCATGGTCTTTACTTCTAATTTAGAATTTTTTTAAATTACTTCTGATAACAGAAGGAAAATTATTTAGATTTAGTGGAATTGTTGATATGTTAAGGATTACTCCTGCTCTCTTGTTTTACTATTATATTTTTAAATTTTTTTAATTACTTGAACTTTTGTTTAAAATTTCACTTTTATTCACACATTATTATTTTAGTGTACTTCTTTTTATGTTATTTTAATGATTGCTTTAGGTATTACACACAATATGTATAGATATAGATAGAGATAGATATATAGATATAGATAGATATATAGATATTGATTAGATATAGATATGTAGATATTTATAGATATATGCATGTATTGAAAACTTTTCACAGTGTACATATACAACCTGTTAAAAAACCAGATTGAGAAAACATTGCAAATCTTAACTCCTTCAAATAACACATTTTTATCCTTATTTATAAAATAATTTTTATAACTACTTCATCTACATATATGTAGAACCACATTAGAATGTGATTTTTTTAAGTATAAAAAACTACTCAAAATGTAAAATGGAGAAGGAAAGAGCATGGTATTTACTAACGTTTTTGGGACACCTTCTCTGGCCTTAATGGTTTCTGACAAGAAACTGATTGTCACCTATACCTTACTAAGTGACTTTTCTCTCACCAGTTTAGAGTTTTTCTTACAATAACAATGAACTAGATCTATCTTAAAGAAACTAAAATCGATTGTCCCATTTCTAAATCACATGTAAAAGAAAAAAATTCTAATGAACTAACTCAAGAAGGTGACAAACCTGCCCTGAAAACCCATAAAATATTGAAAGAAATTCAAGGAAACAAATGAAGGAAGGCTGAGGTTCATGGTTTGAGAGAACATGCCTTATTTAAATATCTATACGGCACAAAGTAATGTATAGATAATTCAATATTTATCAAATCCCCAAAGGTAGATTTTAGTAGAAAAATAATAAATTTGTAAGGAAACATAAAGAACCATAAATAATCAAAATGACTTTGATAAAGACGAATAAAGTCAGATCTATTTTACTGCCTAATTTCAAAACACATTACAAAAATGTATCCAACCAGTAAATACTGACATGAAGTCAGAAATATAGGTCTAGGGAATAGAACAGAAAGCCTAGAAATAAATTCTTTCCTATACAACTGACGGATTTTCTATGACAAAGCCAAGAATAAACAATGAGAAAGTATAATCTTCTCAATAAATGATGTTAGGAAAATTGGAGAGTTAGCCACAGACAAAAGAATAAATGAAAAAAATCTGTATTGCAACATAAACCATAACCAATTTAAAATTGATTCAAGATTTCCACATAAGACATTATGCTGTAACCCTCCTGGAGGAAACAGAAAAAAAAAAAAACTTTCTGAAATGGCATGAATTTTGGAAATGACACCAAAAATCCTGGCAACAAAAGTCAAAATAGTTAAGTGGGTATTGTGGTTTGAATGTGAAATGTTCCCCATAGGCTCATGTGTTTGTAATCAAACCTCATAATTGATATCCATCCAGTAGGGCCTTTGGGAGATGGAGCCTTACCGGAGGGGGCATATAAGTGGGGTTGGCCTCCAGGTTCATTAGCCCAGCCTCACCGTGGGTTCCAAACTAGCTCACCTGTCCTGCTTCCTCACAGCAGATATGGGACCATGTGAGTTTCCTACTTTCGGCTCTTGTCATGCTTTCTTTCCCATGATGAAGCTTCCCCTTGAAACTGAAAGCCAAAATAAACCCATTCCTTCCATAAGCTGCTTCTGATTCGGCTTTTCATTTTCCTAACAATGAGAAGCTAAGTGCTAGAAAGGAACCTGAATCAAACTAAAGAGCTCCACATAGAAAAGGCAAGATGAGTAAATAAATACAAATAGAAACTGACTAAATGAGTTAAAATATTTATGAGCCCTACATATAATGGGCATATATTCAAGAAATCTATTATGCTTAGGAACCAACAGCAGAGTAACATTTTTTCAAGTGAAATCAGTCAGCCACAGGAAAAATACTTACACATATGAGGAACTTAAAATAGTCAAACTGTTAGAAGCAGGGAGTAGAACTGTGTTTCCAGGGTTTGAAGGAAAGGAAAATGGAGAAGTTAATATTTATTAGCTCTACAATTTCAGTTTTACAGGATGGATGAATTTTACCAATGAGATGTAAATATTACCGTTTGTTTAAAATTTATTCAAAATAGGGCTGAAGAGATTGCTTAGTGATTAAGGCTCTTGCCTGCAACAAAGAAGGACCCTAGTTCGATTCCCCAGTGCCCACATAAAAGCCAGATGCACAAGAGGGCGCATGTGTCTGGAATTCATTTGCGTGGCTGGAGGCCCTTGCATGCCCATTCTCTCTCTGACTGCCTCTCTCAAATAAATGAAGAAAATATTTAAAAATTATTCAAGATAGAACTCATGTTAAGTGTTATTATTAAAATAGCAACAGGAAAAACTTTAATAGATTTTGTGTACATTTATTTATAGAAGACTGAGTATAGTACATGCTATCATTTATCTCTCGGAATTCTGCAGCTCTTGATTTTGTCATTTTCAGTCACTATTTCTCTGAAATTTTCAGCTCTCTCTCTCTCTCTCTCTCTCTCTCTCTCTCTCTCTCTCTCTCTCTCTCTCTCTCTCTCTCCCTCTCCCTCTCCCTCTCCCTTTTTCTCTTGTGTAGCTATATAAAAATAAATATTCAATTTTTAGTAATATGTCCCCTGCTCCCTTAAGCTGTGTTGAATGTATTTTACCCTCTAGCCTTTTATTCCGAATGCATCATTTCAGGTGTTTCTCTTGTGTTAACTTTTTTTTCCCCTCTGCATTCTCTATTCCTCATCTGAGTCCATTTGATGTAGAGTTGTATTTTAGTTATTATATATTTTGGCTCTAAAATTTCTATTTGCTTTTAGTTTCTTTTTCTATTTCCTTGTGTTATCTTTTCATTTACTTCTTGAGACCTTGTCTTTTAATATTTGTTTTAGATGTGTCAGTAATTGTCAGTTTATTCAGTTTCTGGTGGCTGCTTTAAGACTGTTAGAAATCTATAACATTTTGCCAGACAACATCCACTACTTGTTCAATAGGTTACAGTACGCACGTAAGGTTTTATGATTTTTGAACCACTTTTGGTTTAGCTTCATCGGGCAAGAGGGGCTGTGAATAGAAGGAGAGAGAGTCTAAGCCTGTGAAAAATCAATCAGTCTGGCAACTAACTCCTGGTTCCAGTCACCGGCTCCTTCCCTCACTGAGCTGTTGACCTAAGTGAACCATGAGGTCCCCAAAACAAGACAGGATTCTGTCAAAGCTCCTGAATGCCCACCCCAGGCCTGAGGTAGGATCCTGTTGCTGAAGAAACCACAGAAAGCCATCTATCAGCCTCAAGAGACCCTGCAAGGTCCAGAATGGTAACCAGCTTCCAGATGGTAGTTAGTGAAGTGCTGAAAGGCACAGCATAAGCTGCCAGGGGAAGCTGGTCAACGACAGCTGGAGTAAACAGAGACCACTGGCATGAAACACAGTCTGCTGCCATGAGTAGGCTGAACATACTTCCTACTGGGAGAGAACAGCAAACCAAGAAAGGAGCACTTGTGCAATGGGGGAGCCAAAGCCTGGGGAGGCAATCAACAGCTCGTAATTCAGCCAAGTAATCCACTCAGTGGATTAACTGGAACTGTGGACTCAGTGTGAAATGCACTGGGAACCAAACTCTTGGGACCCAAAACAGAAATACTCTATATGAGTGATTTACAAAGAGGCTACTTACGATAGAATCTAGATAATTCAGAAATGTGTATCTCAGTTAACCTACAGTGATCTCATCTCCCATGGAGATTCTGTTTGTATTTTTCAGAATAGAGAGAGAGAGAGAGAGAGAGAGAGAGAGAGAGAGAGAGAGAGAGAGAGAGAGAGAGCTGTGGCTCCTCCAACCCTACCAATGAGCTGCAGGCCTATAGCTGACATCCTGGCAAGAGATAAGCCACCCCAGACCTACCTGTGGAGAATCCATATGGAATCCCACAGAGAATGGTGGGATAAGCAAGAAACCTATAACCACAGTCAATCAGTCAACACAGGATAAGCCAGACGGACACCAACGTTTTCAACACAACCTAAAGCATACACTAAGCAAGTTCCATGAGTCCAAAGTCAAGGATGAAAAGTCCCCCAATCCTGTGAATCAAAGCAAGTCACATACATAATATTCACAATCAAATATTCCTGGATACTTATGAAGTATTGGTATAAGGCTAGAAGTTCTTTTTTATTTTTTAAAATATTTTATTTATTCATTTTCAAGTAGAGAAAGAGAGAGAAAGAGAGAGAGAGAAAGAGAGAGAAGGCTAGACGTTCTTTACTGAAAAATTTGGACTTCTTCACAATTCATTCTTTTGAATTTGCCTAAAAATATTTCCTAGACTTCATGTGTCTTTTGTTCTTTCTGGTCTACAATGAGAAGAATGTGAACACTGTTGTGCATAATTCTGTAATTTCATCTTTATTAGCTCTGATCATTAATTTGAATTCTCATATAATTTCAAGACAAGAAAGACCATTTACTTATATTACAAATTTTTATTGAATTCTGTGATTCAAAGTTACATTCTCAAAGCTTTAGAATTTATTATATTTTACAGAGTTTCCCCCAGTATTTTCTAAAAATATTTCATTCAATATTCTTGTGTCTGTGAACTATGACTCATCTGTATATGTTTCCATTGTTTGTCTCATTCTTTATCCTCTTCCTCACACTTTGTTGTGTACTTTCTACTTTGCTTTGGATCTCAGAATAACACAGATATTATAGTAGTTTTTGATGATGTTATCATTATCTTAACTATGCAAAGATTTCTTCTGGATGGCTGATAGAATGTATGAACTCGACTTTGGTGACTTTAGAGTTTGTTATACTTGCTCTGTGCCAAGGTGGCTCTTACTGCTAGGACATAGTTTGGGGTCTTAAACAATGCATGAAAAGGACTGATACACCTTCGTGGGTCTTGAATTCCAACTGTTTCTTTCCCCATTAGTGTGCAGTAGCTGCAGTTCATCATTTTAATCCCAGCAGCTACTGCCTTCTGTTGTTTTCCTTAAGTTTTATCCTGCACTGGTATAAGCCTTGAATTATAAACAACTCAAGGTGAAATTTTATTACACACACATATATATAATACTTTATATGTTTTGTTTATTATCTTCAATATATACTCTTAAAAGTGTTAGCTGCTTTACCACCCTAAACTCAAGCTCTGGTTCTTTTGGCCCAATGGAACTGCTTCTTTTTGTTGACAAAATATTCCCCTAAGCTAGAACTGATAAAAAGACTTAAGTATAAAACCCTGGGAATATGGAGCTCAAATCATTGTGTGAATTGTAGCCCCTTGAGTCCTCTATGCATAGTTTATTTCCAAGGCCTTTTAAACAGTTGTTTTATGTTATTGCCTAAGTTTTATAGTTGTTTCCATCAGGGGGATTAGTCTGATTCAAGCTATTACCTCTTGGCTATAACCAGAAGTCCAAGATATTGTAATGCTCTCTCGTTTTCATAGCTCCACTGACCCTTCTAAGTACCTCACTGGAGTTTACTCAATACCAGCAGGGGTATGACAGTTCTATGTTGGATATTTATTTTTATCTACAATATGACAGAAATTCTTGTATATTACTCCTACCTATAGCCCATAATTTGATTTTGCAAGAACTAATTCAAGTAAAGAGAATAATACGGAGAAGAGGATTGGAAAAATAATTATTTTCATATTTTATATGATGAATTTATCAAGACTGATAAATGATCCTAATTTGCCTTCAATGGATAAGCAACTTTAAAATGATATAAATAGAGATTTTGTTTCTAAGAAAAATATTTTTTAAATGGGAAAAAGTGAATACAACATGTATTACAGTGAGAGAGCAAAGATATTTGTTAGGTAAGCACTGTGGAAATTTTAAAGCTATAAGCTCTGTGACCAATCCAGTATCTCCTGAAATGGAAACTCTGGAGGCGGAGGCAGAGCCCAACACCAATGATTCACAAGCCTGCAGTTGATGTTGATTCTGCAAATGATTAGGATTCCTTGATCCTCCTGCTACTCTACTCACAAGCCAGACTTTGAGAACCACTGTCCCAGAGAATCAATTCCAAGCACACCAAAATTTGTTGATGTCTACTGAACAGTTGAACAAATAGGACTATTGAATAAAATTTATAAGTGCTGTTACTTATAGTCTGTTATTTGGAAGCCATGTCCCTAATTGCAAATATCTTACTTTTATCACAGATGATGGGAAGGTGGATTGCATCTACTAATTTTTATGCAATTACTTCATATTTATAAATGCTGAGAAGTCCCGAATGGTATTAGAGATCTACACTTGCATACCATTTGCCATCTAGCAGCGGTACTCAGTGGAGGTTTCCGAGTGAGCAACAGTATCACTGCCCCTTGTATAAATGCTGAGAGATGGCTCAGTGTGTAAGAATGTGTGTCATGGGCCTGAGAGGGCATGGTTTGTTCTGAATTCAATCCCCAACACCCACTAAAAATCTGAGTCTGTTCATGCATGCCTGAAAACCCAGGTTTGTGGTGGGGCAATCCTCGGGGCTCACTTGTCATCCAGCCTTACTGAAAATAGCAGCTTCATGTTCAGTAAGAGACTCCATCTGCAAGAAACAAGGTGGAAGAGTGACAGAGGAAGGCTCATCATTCGCCTTTTTGCCTCCATATGTGTGTGCCTACGGTGCACATATATGTACAGCATACACACTGGACACATGTACCACCACCATCACCACCACCCTACATATTATGTACACATGCCAGAAATAAGAAAAAGAAATGCAGACATTGTAGTGACCTAGCCTCACTGAATCAGAAGTTTACAGACTTTCCAGCAATTCATATGCACACAACACTTTAAGAACTACTGTTCTGGAATATTATAGTACATTGGCAATGAACCACATGAGAAAGGAAACTAAAGGGGATAAACCTAATACTTGCCAAGATACAAAAAATTGAATGTACAGATTTTCCAAACAAATAAAAGCAAAATTTCCAAGGAGGTTATTCAGTCTACACATATAAACCTTATATTTTCAGCTAGATTATGTGTATACAAATATACACAAAACCTTTTTCTTGCTGTATATCTGTGTGTAGTGTGTATGTATATAAGTTCTTGTATGTATTATCTGTGCTTGTGTCATTATACACACACAACTATATAAAATAAGAATTTCATAAGAGATCCAGAAATGGAAAATGAGGTACTCACTCTTGTGCATGAATCTTAATTCTTTCTGGAACAACGCAGGTAACTTACTCTTGACTTTTGTGATTACCAGTCACAGTCTAATGCCTGTGGATGAGAGAAAGCTCATTATGAATGCCTTTGTTGTTATCTTGCAACACACCTGCACTATGACACCACTCAGAACCAGCCTTTCTCTGGGATGGGAAGTGGGTCATGCAGGAGAATAACGTCTAACCTGGAGCCCTTGGTTCCATTCCTGCTGAGCCATGAAGAGAATGCAGAAGCAATAGTTATAGTCAATACCAAGAAAAAAATTAGACATTACTGAAATTATGGTAAATCTATCTGCAAAACAAATGCCTAAGGTATAGAATCTATAGACAGACACTTCCAGGAAAGGAATAGCAAGAAGTCCATGATGGCATCCAATGGAAACTGATCTGCTATTAAAAAAAAAAACATGCCAAGCTCAGAGAGAAACCTGTCTGGTATAGCTATCCTCTAAGTGTGAGATTGCTGTGCTCAGGATATGGTCTTGTGGCATAGCACATTCTGAATATATGTAAGGAACTGAGGTTAACCTGTGACACCCCAAACATAAATAAATACATTTTGGGTTGCCACTCTATCCTCACTTTGTTTCTACGATGAAATTATTGAGTTTACTGCCATTGGGGTTGGGCAGTGAAGACATGAAGGAAAGAAGTGTGAAGAAGTCACACATGCTTTTCTTTACCACTACAGGCTTCCACAAGTTGCAGATTTCTGCACAATGGGAGAAGAGAATGTTTTAATGTCAAATAAGAGCCAAATTTGGCCTTAATGTCTTGAGTGTGGCATTCTAATTTCTGAATTGGGAAAACTTTGTTACATACACTGTCTCCAGGCTAGTTTATTATCAGAGGAAGTGAACCAAGATATCACCGACTTGAAGTTTTTTCTTCAGGGCCAGAAAAAAACCATTATCAGAACTGAACATATTTTAGAAAGATGAAGTGAGACAAAAATAAATTTGTGTTTTGATTATGTCAGGAGTCATGCTTACTCAACATACTGGTTGAACCTGAAACAATTTTGTTTAAATCCAAAAAAAAAAACAAAAACTGTTTAAAGCCAGAGCTGAACCAGCTCTGCGCATGTGTATATATTTCACCATAAGAAAGTTCACAGGTGGACACCTGCCCAGATGACTAGAGAAATGTGGACTGTGAATTCTAGAAATAGATTTGCATAGGTACCTGATGATATTGAAAATGCAAGATAATGTCATAAATTTCATGATTGTCTTATTTCTGATCATGGAAAAAGTTGTTTTGTAACTTATGCGCATGTGAACTAGAATAATGCACAGACATCTAAATCCTGTGTCACTATGTAAGAAAGGTCTGGGGTTTCTAATTTTTTTTTTCCAGGTAGGGTCTCACTCTAGCCCAGGCTGACCTGGAATTCACTATGTAGTCTCAGGGTGGCCTTGAACTCACGGTGATCCTCCTACCTCTGCCTCCCGAGTGCTGGGATTAGAGGCTTGCACCACCACACACGGCTTGGGGTTTCTAATTTTAAATATTAACATTTAAAATTGTGTGATATCATTGGAGAAGCCAGTTTAACGTGTTCACATGAATTTGATTCAGGCTCTTTCCTGAATTTTTAGACTTGAAGTGTAATCTGTACAAAGTTTTCTACTTTGTGTGTGTTAGTTTTGTTGTTGTTGCTCTAACAAATATCTCTCAAAACAATTTTAAATGGAAGGATTTATGTTGGCTCACAGTCTTAAAGGTTACAGTCCGTGATGACTGGCCCAGTTGCTCCTGGGTGTGTGAAGCAAAGAATCTCTCTGGAAATACCCATGCCAGGTAAGCCAGTAAGCAGAATAGCCATGGAATAGGAAAGGTACAGGGACAAAAACTTAGTTTCTTTAAACAAGACCCACCAATGAATGCCTTCCAATAATACCATTACATATTGGAGCCTCCACTATCCACACACCTTTCAAAGATTAGATCCTTCAGCTTTGGACCCGGCTTTTAATATTTTGCCATTTTGAGGGAAACTTCACACTGAAGCATACAATGGTGCTATGGTTTCTTCCTCAAAACACTTGTTCTTCATTCCTACACATAGCCTGTGAACTCAAAGTACAGTGTTTTGATACAGAGTAGGCTCCCAAAATTGTCATTGCAAAACTTTGCACTAATCCCTGCCAACTGATAATGTACTACCTTATATGGGAATAGGGAATTTGCATATATGATTAAGTTAGGGACCCAAGGAGAAGTTCATTATCCTAGATTATCCTGGTTAGCCTAATCTTATTTTATAGTTTCTAAATGGAAAGTAACAGTTCTTGAGAGCAGGGAGACAGCCTAAGAGAGAATTACCAAAGAGACTTGTAGATGCACGTTTTAAAGATGGAAAGACAGAGGAAGGAGCCACAGGGGAAGGAATGGGGATGACTTCTAGGGAACAGCATAGCAAGGTTCCAACCCTGGTAATGCTTTGCTTTAGGCACAGTGATACCAGATTAGACCTCTGACGGCTGGATGCTAAATGGATGCTGCTTAAATAACAAAATGTGCAATAACTTAGTATACCAGCCAAAGACTGCTGATGCCACTGTGAACTTTTCCAAACCCCATAGAGAGGCAGGCTTTTCTGATGATAAACAAAGGTATTCTAACCTTATGAAAAATGAACATTGATTAAAAAATAAATAAATACCAGAATGCTACCAAGAATGGGAAGAAAATCTAATGGTTTTCCAGCAAAATTGCTCCCTTCTATAAGGCTCTCCACTTTTCCAGATGGTAGAGTCTTTTCTTAAATATCTCCTGCACATGAATTCTGCAAATACTCTTAGTCACCAATTCCAGAATACCACAATTTTTATTTGCAGCAAATTTTATTTAATTAGGGCAGATTTTTAAAGCACATAATTATTTTATTCTTAGTTATGTTGCCATGAAGAAAAAACATCTTTTCTATACACTTATATAGACAACTGTTCCCACAGTTAATAAGTTCTGAGATAACAGCACCTGAAATTTGTGGAAATATTTTAAAATATTGTTTGTGTTGGTTAATCATAAATTTATATTCAAATAGTTAAAAAATAAAAACACATAACTATGGTTTATACTCTATGATGCTGAGCCAAGCACCATGCAAATTTCATTTCTCCTTTGCTGGCTGGCCTATTGTTGGACTCAACTAATGATGAAAGGAAGTGGACTTTGTAAGGAGGAATAATGACACACAGACTTGAGATTACAGTCTGTGTTATGGAGAAACTATTCTTCACCTGGCTAGAGTAGCTGATCTGTGTGCCAGTGGTTAAGTCCAACTTACTGCTTTTTGTTTTCTTTTTGAAATGGAGTGTTGCCACGTATTCCAGGTTGGCCTTGAACTTACTGTGTGGCCCCACATTGGCCTCTAACTTGCAATAATTCTCACCTCTGAGTATCCCAAGTGCTAGGTTAACAGGATGAGCACCACAAGCACCTTAGCTGCTCTTGTTGAATGCTAAGGTGCCTGTAACCTGTGCCTGACAGAATCACTAACAATATGCACATACTGTCCTTGGAGATATGAGTTGCATCCTCATGCTGTGATTTTCTCAGATTCACAGATACTAATTTACCTGCACTTACCTCAGGGGGTAGTCTTTACTTTTAGAAAAAATTATTAGTTTGGGCTGGAGAGATTTCTCAGTGGTTAAGGCACTTGCCTCTAGTGTTTAAGGCCCCCAGTTCAATTCCCCAGTGCCCACATAAGCCAGATCCACAAGGTTGTGGCCCTGGTGCTCTCTCTCTCTCTCTCTCTCTCTCTCTCTCTCTCTCTCTCTCTCTCTCTCTCTCTCTCTCTCCCTCCCTCCCTCCCTCCCTCCCTCTCTCTTTCTCCTTGAAAAAATGAAAATAAAATAAAATAAGAAAAAATTATCCTTTCATCTTCTGTCTTTGTTCTCCTAGTCTTTAAGGTCGTACCTTTGCTGAGATTACCACCTTAATGAGAATTTTTGTTGGTCTTGTCACCTATCTAATATGTGGATTATTATCTTACATATCTACTTTCTGTGTACCTTAACTGAGTTACCCGAATGATACCAAAATTGATAAAAAGAATTCCTTCAAGAAAGGGTCCTCAAAGATCAACATGGATAAAATAAAATTTATGGTAACTGTGTTAGTCTCCTTTCTATTAACCAGGACAAAATACCAGGACAAAGGAATTTAAGGAAGGAATGGTTTATTTTGGCATGCAGTTTGATGTTACTTTCTGTGATTGTTAAGTTTTGTAGTCAACTTAACCTGTGTGGTGATCATAGTAATTATGGGTGGGTTTCTGAGGCTGCTTACCTGAAGGATTAACTGAAGGAGAAGGTCCCCTCCTCCAGAGTGGGTTTCTCCTTGTGAAACCTCAGATTCCTCTTTCATTTCTCTCAGTTTTCTAATACCCATTTAACAATACATTTGGAATGTTATTTCCATTAAAATACATTTTGTTTTGTCTTCTAATTGGAGAGTGACTAAAATATTTTTGAACATAATTTCCTCATAATTTTCTAACCATTCCCTACTTCCTGAGCTAAAGTACAGAAATAATTCCAAAGAACAAAGTGGGGTGGTATTGTATGTAATGAAAAATCACACTTAACATCTTTTGATACATATATACATATAATTTTCATAAATAAAAATGGCTTAGCTAACTCATTTGCATTTTTATTTGATCCCACGTTTTGTTATGAAATCCCCTTAAACCATTCCTACATTTGGAAAAAAACGAATCCATTCCTAAATTTGGAAATCTGATGTATTCTCTTAAAATGGGGGAAAGTCAGCTACCCTTTTTCCTGTGTTCAAATGCTTTCGGTAACAAAATAAAATTTTAATCATTTTTATTGTCTCACTGTAGCTTCTAGGCTAGGGAATAAAATATGATAGTAAATGCTGTTGTTTTTTTATAGCTTATTCTACCTCTTAGAAGGTCTTAAGTTGTTTTCAATTTCAGGATGTTGCAGATTTTAGTGGGTGATAATGGTGATGATTGGAAGTTACTAAAAGCATTAAAATTAATCCTGGTGGAATTTTGGAAGGACTCTATGCTGTATGTTAGAATTTTGCTTCATTGTTAGTAATGCAACTTACACAATATGAAAACACATTTTGTCTTCTAGTTTTCAGATGGCCTTTCATTGTTTTTTTTCTTTCATGGCACATTTTCCTGGTTATCACTCAGAGTAGATGCTTCTGCCTACTGAAAGGCCAGAAGGCAGCAAACATGCAGCATTTCCCAGCCGCTTTCTTCCCAACCTAAGTGTATTGGCTGAAGATGCCATTATGTGTTCATGTCATTTTCCCTCGAGCACCAAAGGGTCTAGGAATTCTCCCAGGACCACAATTAGAACATTTGGAGAATGTAATTAGCACACTTGGGACAACCTGCTTTGTGGATGTTTCACTTTAATGAGAGTGATGGAAATGAGGTATGGAATTTCCTAAAGAAAATGGTCTCAGATACTCAAATCACTTCCGTCATCCCAGATTTGCTTTTATATATGTGCATATATACAGGCATATATGTATATTATACCTATATATAGATATACATTTTTATATACACAAATGTTAAAATGTTAATTTCAAAATAGAGGAAGAGTTCCAGAGCAATCAGGAAGAAGACAAATGACTAAGTCATATAGAAAAAATCATTTTATGTACTGTACACACTAGTTTTTCATTCAGTTTCTTGGAAATATGTCAGTGACAAAGAAACTGACTATATTATCATAGTGAAGAAAGGAAGACATTGGAATCTGAATTGGTGTCACTTAACTCTGGGACTGTGCACCTTCACTGGCAGAACGCAGGTAAGACAGGCTAAGGAATGCTGGGAGCACTTCTCCTTGCCATGGTGTAAGGGTTGGGTAGTTCAATGTCTTTACTTTAGAGACAGACATGCAAAGTTCAATTTTGACTTTCTGTAATGGTTAAAAAGTGTTGTCCTTATTCAACATTTTTCCAGATAATAATAATATGTTAGAATGAGTGTTAAAAAGCTGACATCACTCTGAATTTTACACTGAACCAACATGAGGAAATTCCCCTTATGCCAAAACATGTTTTAATTTTGCTGATAATCCACAGTGATGTCTTCTTCACTAACTCTTGTTACACCTCTGTTTACTTACCTGGAAAACAGAGGGTATGGCAAACTATATTATAAGTTTTATTTAAAAATTAATAATGATCATTAGTCAAATTTAGGATGTGGGATGTGTGTTATTTATGCCTGCCTCATGAATAAGGGCTCTATAGATCTTATAATTAGTATTATTACTTTTTGAGAGAGATGTTTACCTATTTGTTTTTAGCATGGGCCACACGGAGAACACGTTGGGTGCCAGTTCTGTGTCCGTGGGTTACTTAGGGGGTTGCAGCGCACATCAACTCCCTGTTCACCCACGGGAGCTGGGTGAGCAGCGGCTTGGAACAGCTGAGAGCCGAACTTGAGAGATGAGACTCTCGGGAGAACTCGGCAGTGGGCAGTTCTCATTTTATTGTTTAGATAGCAGTTGCTTATAGCACCACTTTGAGTCCAGCTATATGTGGGATCAAACCTGGGCTGGCAGCTTGTAAAATGCTGCTCCTACTGCATGAGCTATCAAACCAGGCACAGTTTATGGGAGGAAGAAGGGATTTATTGAAACTTACATATCCAGAGGAAGTTCCAGAATGGCAAAAGAGGCTGCTCCTTTTTCACAGGTATAAACAGAGAGGCAAACCCATTACCAGAATCATGCACACAAGCAAGAGGAGGGAACTCCAGGCAGAGCTCAGACTGCTCTTTGAATACTTTACATGGTAACGTCAGATCCCCTACCCACCAGTAACATCTTAAGGCTGGACCCACCCTAGAATCTGCCTATCGTAGTCAGCCACATGCCACTGGGATGAATCTTCAAACCAGGAACAATTTAGGGGAGGAAAGTATTTATTGAAACTACAGATTGAGGGGAAGTTCCATAACAGCAAAAGAGGCTGGTCTTCTTTCACAGGTCAGAGAAGATAGAAAAACCCTTCACCAACATCATATATACAGAACAGCAAATAGGCAGGAGGACATAGAGAATTTCTTCCTCTTTATAGAGCTTAGGGTGGGGTCTGACAACCCTTCCCCAGACTTAATGGCTTCCTGAGTCTGGAATTTCCTTCCTGCATGGCCCACACAGGAAAGGATGTTTACTTCCAGCTTCTTTGAGCTTCTTTATATCTTGTCCCTTGTTGAGAGGCTGCCTTAGTGTAAACATCCTCAGAGACCCACTCAAGATAATTAAAAAAGATCCAAGTTGACAACAAAACCTAACCATCACACTGCCCAAGGTGACAATTCCTCCAGCCAGAAGGTTGGCAGCAAGCTTTTAAAAAGCTCCCAAATCTATTGGGGGACATATTTTCAATCTACCACAGAAAGCACTCAGCTTTGACCACTTAACAAGCTTCACAGCTGCCCCCTACCTTTTAAATTTCCTATATTTTGCCCTCATTTTCTTCTTGCAATGAATTTCTCCTTTTTATCATAAAGCAAATCTTTATTTTCATAAATTTAGTCATACTTGATATCACTATTGATTCTGGTTGAAAGACCTTTCCCAAATATCTAGTTTAGCTCATATGGAATCTCCCCATTAAAAATTGTATTTCTCTATATGCTTCATGTCTTGGATTAATATTTTTATCATGAAAGTGTTTTGTCCCCTTTATGCTGGGTGGTATGGTGCCTTATGATGTAAGGTAACAGGATCTTTATATTGCTTTGATTTCAAACCTTATCTTTCTAATTTATTATCTGTTTGCTATTCTAGGAATAGCTAATTCAACTGCCCCCCCAAAAAAAACTGATGTAATAATTGACTAGTATTCATAGTGTTGCTAGATTTACTAGGCTGATATATTAGAGGATAGATGTGGCAAGAATAAAATGCATGCCCATTATGAAATAAAACCATTTGTATTTTAATAAAAGTCACCCCACAGGCTCATGCACCAAAGAGATGTACATTACATCCTTGTTGATATTCTTAAGATTATTTTTATTTTTCTTCATATTGTAAAATTTTAAGTTCCACATGCCAAGACGTTTATGTTAGTCCTTCACAACAAATATTATACTGGAAAGCTAAATATTTTATTAGGATAGGGAAACCAACCAACCAAATACCAAGCCACAAAGACAAGTTTTAGTGCTGCCAAAGAATGCTTCTCTAAGGAAAAAAAAAAGACTGATAAAAAAGACTGGCCTACACCTTTAATCTCAGCACTCAGGAGGCAAAGGTTTGAGAATCACCATGAGTTCAAGGTCACCCTGAGACTACATAGTGAATTCCAGGTCAGCCTGGGCTAGAGTGAGACACTACCTGAAAAAAAAATACAAAACAAAAAAAGAGAAAAGAAGTCCATTAGATACAATAATCGACATTCATTGCTATTTGGGGAGCGATTATTTTCACACATTTTAACATGTAGGATCGGGATATTTTCAATGAAAAAGTTTCTCCCAGTTGAGAAGATGGTATTCTATTATTATTAGGTTGGCAGCAAGAGGACCTGGCCCAGCTTTACTATGAGAAAGATATTTTCCCACAATGTGAAAGCAATGTTGGAGAACCCTGCTTTAAACTTAAGAAACTCTTGAAATTTGTTTAAATTACTACATGAAGCATTCATAGCATGTTGTTCTAAGTACTTGTGGAGGTAAAAATCTCTGGTGTGTGTGTGTGTGTGTGTGTGTGTGTGTGTGTGTGTGTGTGTGTGTGTGTGTATTTGTGTGGCATATGTGCATGTGTTTACAGATATGCATGCCCTGTGTGCACACTTGTGTAGGTCAGAGGCGAGCATGGAAGGTCCAACTATTTCATTGATCATTCTTGTTTTCTTGAGATGGATTCACTCAGAGGACCTAGTGTATCTTAGAGAACTATGAACTACTAGTTTTTCAGTTGGCCTGACCAGTGAGACACAGCAATTCTCAGATCTCTGGCCCCCACAGGACTCAAATTGTAGGTATGTGTGGTCATGCCCACAAGTATGTGAATTCTGCAGTCAAATTCAATGAGAATCAGACCCCATCAGGCCCTCGTGATTGCAAGGTGAGTGTTCTAAGCCGCTGACCCATGTACTCAGCTCCAAATCTCTGCTTTTGAGTAAAGTAACACCTACTGTGAATGGATAATTGTTATAGAGAACATATGATGTAACTCATAGAAAAGACATAGGAAGGTTTGGAGGCTTCAGAGGAGACAGGCATCAGGCAAGACAGTTGTCAGAGCCATGGGAAGAACAGCATTTAGCAACAGCACGTCAGATGAACATTCTAGAAAGCACAACCTTAAAGTCTGAATGACGAAAAGACCAAGGAAAGACTAATGAACTATAATTCCATGTAATAAGATACAAAATCTTACAAATAGAGACCTCCCCCATCTCAGGAGACAGCTGTTCAGTTTAAATAGAAATACAGAAATAAAGAGTGACAGATTCAAATATTTAACGAGAATGCTATTAGTACACAGAGAATACTGATGACCAAAAAATAATGATAACAATAATACAAACATCCCTCTCATAAGACCTGTAAAGGTGATTAAAATGGCAAGTAGGCAAGCTTCTTATTTAGCAAGGTGATTAATACAACAGAAACCTAAACTCGAAGTTTAGAAGCCCACTAAATATCCGTGACATGTTTTTTTTTTTTTTTGGATAGAGTGCAAAAGGGCTATTCTCTGTTTGCAAAAATAATGCTATTGTACTATGCTCAGTACATCCTATACTGTGAGTCTCTGCAGGGGTAGTGGCAGTTGGTCAGCTTGTCCTCCTATGACAATGACCCACATTCACTAATGGTCTTCCTAGCAGGGAGTCTAAAGCATAGAATTGTGGAAGTGTTAAGCCCATGAGGTAATGGAGCTGCCCACCAGATGGCCTCTGAGCTCCAAGGCTTCAGCTAAAAGTAAATGAAACAATTAATGACCACTGACATGAACATCATTTTTTTTCAAATAGCTCACAGCATGATGACATTTCCCTATTATAATTTTCTTGTTATAGCAACTGAAAAACATGATTAATTGGAAGGTCAAAGGCTAGTTATGAGAGTTGAGGCTGACAAGGATAAGCAGAAATGATTTGAAATTTGAAATAGACTCTTCCCATAGATTCAGCTGTGACAGTTTAGCAAAATGGTTGATGCCCAGTAGAAGAGAAATAAGTGAAACTGTGTTAGAATCATTTTTTATGGTTGAGATATGAAACGTTCCTCCACAGGTCTTTATGTTTGAATACAAGGTTCCCAGCTTGCAGCACTGTTTGTGACGTTATAGGATCTGTTGAAGGTGGGCTCAGCTCTAGGGTAGACCTTAAAGTTTATATTCCATCCTTGCTTCCTGATCTGTCAAGAGCTGAGCAAGCAGCACTGTGTGCCTGCCACCACCACTTTCTGCCACTCCTGCCACCATGATGTCGGTGGTGGTTTGAATCAGGTGTCCCTCCTAAACTCCTGTGTTCTGAATGCTTGCTCCCCAGCTGGTGGCAGTTTGGGAGCTGAAGCCCTGCTGGAAGTGGTGTGTTCTTGGGTGTGGAACTTGAGGTTAAGTAGCTCCTAGCTTGCCAGTGTTAGTTGGCTCCCTCTCCTGCTACTGTTTTCCACCTGCTTTTGACCACCAGGTGATGTCCAGCCTCTCCTTTCTCTGTCCAGCAACTGCTTCTCCTGGAGATTGTAAGCCCACAATAAATTGTTTCTTCTCACCACTACGTCTGGTCTGAGGTGTAGTCCTAGAAGCACAAAGGTAACTGCAACACCTTCCCCACCTTGATGAATTTAATTCAAGTGTGAGCCTGGGTTAACTGTTCCTTCTTTATGTTCCTCCTTGTCGGGCATTCTCTCACAGTCACAACAAAAGTAACTACTATAGAAAGCTGGTATTGAGAAGTGGGAAAGTGGCTATAAACTTGACTATAATTTTCATAAATGGAATATGCAGGAGTTTAGAGCTATTGGTTGGCAAAGTCCTGGTATGTTGTAGACAGGGTTTAGTGGACCATTTTGGTGGAGGTTCAGAAGACCAGCCTGCCAATAGACAAGTTGAGAGGTGTGTCTGCTCAAGAGGTTTCAGAGAAGAACAAGATTTCTATTAGGAACTGGGTGAGAGGCTAGTTGCCTGACAAAAAATATTTGTATCTTGCTTTTTGCAAAAAATTTGAATGTGACTGACTTCAAAAGTAATGGACTAAGTTGGAAGAAGAAATTTCAAGATAGGGTAGTATCCAGGCTATCACCTGGTTATTGCTTACTTCATTTATCTAGATTTACAATGAGAGAGGAGAAAGTGAAGCAGAAAGATAAAAATGCGAGATTTGGTTGAGAAAAAAATGTGACTCTAGTTAAAGTAGTGGACATAAGTGTATAGTTTGAGAAGAAAAGTGGAATGAACATAATTAAATTTGAGGAGATGTTAGGTTCAGATAAAATCACTTTCTTTCATTTGTAGAGTGATTAGCACAGATAAGGAGAACCTGAGATTCTGCACTAGTACAATAAGAAAAATGCCTTGAGGTCAGGACCCTACCAGCAGAAGCCCCTGGTTATGACAATAAAATTCATTTGAAAGGGGAGAATTTGAAAAGAAAGAGCCTGTTGAGTACTCTTGGAAAATGGCTGTCTCAGGAAGCTTCCCATAATTCAGCAAGGAAAGCCCATAAAGGCAATTTCGATTACAGTTAAAGGAAGCCAGGCTGCGTGTTGAGCTGACTGCAGAACTTAGCATTATCTACACGGTGCTGATTGTGCCAACAAAATGCAGGAGCAACATCATCATTGAGGCTTACACTGAGGTTTCAGAAAGCTGTAAAAGGGCAGACAACCAACTTGAATCAAGGTCAGATTCACTGCATGGAGCTCCTGAGTGCACCATGCGTGATTTTAAATGAAGAAAACCAAGATGTAATGGAGACCTAAAGGTGTTGGAGACATTTGCCAATTAAAGCTGCAGGCTCCCATTCGAGCAAGTGGAAGAAACATCAATGCCGTGAATACTTCCTCCTCTGTGGAAGCTAAAATACTTGGGCATAGAGAAGCATCAAGTAGAAGTTACTAGAGCCTGGGAAGAAGAGGATGGATAACAAAGGGGCGATAGTGTTGGGAAGGGAAGTAGTTCCAAGGTTATATAGCACATTGTGGCAGTCCTGTCATGTAATAATTAATTCCAATTTTTTAAAAAAAATTGAGAAATATTTGAAAGTGCTCAACACAGAAAAAGTTTTAATTTTTGTAAATAGAAAAATGGTAATTATCTTGTTTTATTATATAGTTTATAATCAATTAGATTATAAAATTGCATCCTATAACTATAGGTATGCCCATAAAAAACAAACAAATGCCTTCCACATTGGTTTTGCAATTTTAACCAATCATGTCACTCTTTGGCTTGCAATATGTGGCTTGTTTTTCTTTTCTGCCATTATTAACTTTTTGTGTGTGTGTTTTTTGTCATAAACTTCCAGTTCCTCAGGCATTATTAAGTCACTCAAATGGTAGTGGCGAGTCATTTATACCTTTGCGAAAATAA
This sequence comes from Zapus hudsonius, assembly GCA_004024765.1. Lineage (NCBI taxonomy): Eukaryota > Metazoa > Chordata > Mammalia > Rodentia > Dipodidae > Zapus > Zapus hudsonius. The sequence continues at coordinate 41,293 of PVHP010005354.1, forward strand.
GATTAGGGAAAGTCATTTTATTTAAGTTTAAAATGATCATATACATATATGTGAAAATTAACTGTAAATTGTCTGCTTAAATTAAGTGTCACCGTGTAATCAGAACTGGTGAAGAGCTATAACTTCATGTAGGCAATATAGAAATTATAGAAACGAAATGCTGAATGTTGCTGGAAGAAAACAGCAAGGCTGTTTACGTCATTTTATCTGATAAGATTGGCATGTTCAGAGTGGTATAGTGGTTTGAATTAGGTGTCCTCCATGAAATCATGTGTTCTGATTGCTAGGTCCCCAACTGATGGAAATTTGGGAATTGGATCCTTCTGAAAAAGATGTGTTATTGGGGCAGTTTCATGGGTGTTATAGCCAGTTTCCCTTGTCAGTGTTTGGTACCTCTCTGGCTGCTGTTGTTCACCTGATGTTGGCCAGGAGGTGATGTCCATCCTCTACTCAGGCCATGGTTTCCCCTGCCATCATGAAGTTTCCACTGAGTCTATAAACCAAAATAAACCCTTTCCTTCCCCAAGCTGCTTTTGGTTGGACTTTCTGGGCCAGCAGTGTGAAGCTAACTGCAACAGTAGCCATAGAATAGTTACATCATTTTAAAAGTGTGTAGCAAACAACATGTTTCAGAACAAAAAGAAAATGAGATTTCTAAGTTAAAAAAAATTACAAAAGGCTTGTTTTTACTCGCATGCTTTAAAGAACCAACTTATGTGTGTATCCATAATTGACTGTACCCAACTTATGTGTTTGTATCCATAATTGACTGTACCATGGAACCAATAAAGTATATGACATCTGCCTGAGTCACTGGATTGTAAATTTTTCAGTTTTATAAATTTTCCATGAGTGTGTTTTAGTAGTTAAATGAATATTTTACTGTATCAAAATGAAAAAGTTTCATTTTCTTTTGGCTTTATCTGGGAGCTTTAAAATACATCATAGGGTTCATTTCATTTCTTACGTATTAGGGTCAAAAATCATAGTTTCCCTCATGATATAAAAAGAGGGAAAATAATCTCAGTCTTGATCCATAATTCCTTCCTTCTGGCATAAAGATTGTTATTTCCTATATAAAAGTATGATTATAAATCTTCATCTAAGCTACTCATTTGTTTTGATATCTGAGCTATCCAGAATAACAGCTCCTAACAATAACAATTTTGAATGCCTAGGTCTGTGGTTATTTACTTACATCACAAAGATAGTTTGCCTGTGATTAAATTAAGGATCTTACATGGGATGTGATAATAGAGTGCTTGCTCACAATCATAGTCAGACAGAAGAGGATACACAGCTTGCTTGAAAATAGAAGAGCTATTGCTCTTCATGCTAATGAACATAGGGAAGTTCTAGAAGCTAGAAAAGGCAACAAACAGGTTTCTCTGGAGCCTGGAGAAGGACTGCATTCCAGTAAAAACCATTTCAGACCTCTGACCTGTCCAGAACTATATATCTTTTGTTTTTGTTATGCCCTTGAGTTTCAATAACTAAGGACAACAGAAATCAGAGCCCAATATAGTTATCAACTGATATGTATATTTGGTATTTGTAATTTTAATTAACTACATTAATAATGATTGAATTTTAAAATGGTCTGAAACATCAATCAATCACCAAGCAATTAAAGTCAACACATACATTGGAGCATTTATTATCTTCTTGTGTTTTTAGCACTTGAACACACCTGTTTAATCAGCTTGCCACCTGTGTCCCAGGGGCTTGGAAATATTGATAACTTTATCCTTGATCCCATGTCTGGTGGATATCTAAATCTCTATAGTTATGAAGGAACATGCCATATAATAATGAAAATTTAGGAAATATTGGTGTGCGGGGGAATATGAACAGGGTCTTGATGGTTAGAACAGTAATCTTAGACATACAAAGGTTGATGCCTCTGTAGGTTAAGCAAAGAGTATGAGTAAAATATGATATTAGGAATTCATTAGTGGGAAAAGAGGAAATTTATAGTCAGGTGACTGAAGACTCTGAAAACCAAGGTTTACATTTGTCTTTTCCCCCCCTGTGAGCAGAGGAGAAATTCTCCAAAATGATTCTTTCACTGTCTTTTCCTGAAGTTAAAACATGGACTTCTAATTTCCTCAAGGGAGCTATAGAGCTAAGACCCCATTGTCTCCAAGTATTCTCCTCAGAATCTTACAATTGAAAATCCCGCAACAGAGCAGAATAAGCATATTTGTCATAGTGGGAAGTGACCTGCATGTGTGGGGCTGGAGAAAGAATTGCTGTTTTATACAAATGAAGACTTAAAGAAACAGAGACATTTCCTCAATACCTGGTATCTCCGCTGGAGAGAAAGCAGAGGGCTCAGTGTGGGTTGAATCAATATAAGCCACAGACTTCGGCTTTAGGTTCATCTGCCAAGTTTCTGTCATGGAATGAGAATACAAAATCAGGCAGTTCACAAATAACCCACCTAAGAAACTCCCATGTCTGCTTTTGTAAGTACTTACTCCCACCCATCTCTGGCTTGATTGGTCAGCCTTATCTTTATGCTGGTGGGTAAAACACTTGACCAAAAGCAGCTGATGAGAAGAAAGGTTTTCTTTGGGCTTAGAGTCTCCCACAATGGCAGGGGAAGATGGTAGAGCAGAAGATGGACATCATCCCTTGTCAGCTGGTGAAAAACAGAGAGTAATTCATGCTCTAGCAAATGAAAACTAGGCTATAACACCCCTAGGAACACACCTACCCCAGCAAGGTGCCATCTCCCAAATTGCCACCTGCTGGGGACCAAGCATTGGAAATCCAAGAATCTGTGTGAAACATCTGATTCAAACCACTACAGCTAGATCCACAAAACTGAGGATGGCCTGCAAAACAATCTATTGAAGAGGGTGGAGCCATCATCTACTGTGTGTTCAAAACAGACATACAACTGTCACGTGATGGATACTTGTTGCTCACAGAGTAGGAAAAAGCAAGAGCTGCCGTTTCCAGTAAGTGCTTCCTCTGGTCCTCAGCTAAACCTCTGGTTTGCAGTCAGTGAGGACTCTGATTAAAACACTTACAAGTAGAACAATTACTTTCACCTTCCTCAACTGTGAATGGGAAAAAAAAAAATAAAACAACAAAACTTATTGTTAGGCCATGAAGCCTCGAAGCCAGTTATTGCTTTAATTAGTTACATTCAATTGGCCAAGATGAGAGTCAGTTGACTTAATTATAAAATTGGACTCATAATCCACTTCATTCTCAGGTTAACTGGTGTGGTCATGGATTTTACAACCATTAAGGGTGACTGGAAGAGATTTAAAAACATCAAGATAGAAAATGGATTTTAGAAATTTTTTCCATTTAAAAATTTTTTCATTCTTATTTCAATTATTAGCAGACAATGAAAACTGAAATGAGAACCCCCCCCCCAAAAAAAAAAACCTCTAAATGAAACAGAAAATAGTACAAACCCACATGCCCAGGGAATTGAATGACTTAACACATGGATAAGAAAAATCTTGTAGAACCCTTGACCTTGACCTGTACATTTTCAACTGCTCAAATTATGAGCCTTATTCTGAAGTTCAATATGAAACTGTCCTTTGTCTATATTCTCTTACTGGAAAATTTAAAAAAAAATGAGCATTGAGTCAGCTGAGCTCAGATGATCTTTAATTCTGGCTCTTTTGAGACCTTCCTTGTATCCTAGTCACTAGTGGGCAGGGCGAAGCCAGCTGGGATGCATCTATTGGTATTCCTGTGGAGCCTGCTTCTAATGAATCAAAGCCTACCTTAAGGATAATAATGGTTTGATGTTTATGAAACAAAAGATTGATATCAGATTCATAAAACTCAGGCAAAGCAATATCTTGCTATGACTTTAATTCCAGAAACCTTTATCATTAGTGGTTATTGGAAAATGTTATAATTAGTGTTAATAATGGCCAAGGTAAAAATAACAATTAGAATATAGCATCTATAGGCCATCATTTTTGTTAATGTTCTTAATGACTTTATTGATTTTATGACAAAGAAAATATACTTACTAATTTCTCTAGATTACACACACACACACACACATACACACACACTCACAAATGAATATGGGACCTAAAAGAATATCATAAAAAGAGGATGGGGAGGAGTGCTTTGAGAAGCTCTCTTCCCACATGAAGTTGCTGCTGCATTCATGATCACATAGCAGCTGTTGTTCCCTGTAGCAGACCAGCACAATACTGAACCCATCAGCATATCTTCATAGATGATGAAAGGGAGCATTTAAAAAACCCTGAAATAGAAGAGGTCCTAGCTTTAAAGAGGAAGTGGTTCAGTGGAGCGAGGGGGATGGGGGTTGAGGTCAAAAGAAGTTAATGAGAGGGGATTATGATCAAAATACTTTATGCACTGGTATGAAAATTACCAACAACAGTCACAAAAAGTAATCATACTCTTTGATTTTATGACATTAAATTACGTGAAGTTCAAAGGCATGTATTGTGTAGGAAGACATGTGACCTCTTTAGTTAGGGAGTAATGATTGGAAGAGACCCTGAGAGACTCCTGTGGAATGATGGTGGGAGAGCTTCAGTACCCTCTCATTCAGGATCTATTTACACAGGTATAAATATGGTAAAAAATAACCTTAACTGTACATTTGAAATTTGTTCACATTAGTGCTTATATGCTATGGCTTATACTATAATGAAATTGTGTGTGTGTGTGTGTGTGTGTGTGTGTGTAACATGTTAGATCTTTAGACGTCTCTTGAGAGTGACTTAATTGTCTATTCTGGGCCTGGATGTTATTTAACTTTGAAATCACCCCTGGATAATTTTAATCTTTATCCAGATTGAGTCTCAGATCACACGATACTTTTTCACATCACCTTTTACAAATATCAGAGAAATCAGCCTTCAGAGTCAGGACACTTGACTCTCACAGGGTGGCACAAAAGAACCATTTTCAGCACTCAAGTGGTCTCTAAGGCTCCCAGGCTTTGCATTCTAACCAGGCCTGCCTTGTATCCTTTTCCTTCTTGTCATCAAGGGAAGCCATCCTCTTTCAGTGACTGTGAACCCCGAAGAAACCCTGCTTTGCATGGCAGCAAAGTACCTCCTCCTGAGTCTCCTGACTTCCTTTCCTTAAGTCCACTCTAATTTGCTTCGGTTTGATGCGGGACAGGACATGTTTTAAAGCAGAATTAACATTTCACAGCAGAAACAATTTGACTTGTCCAGATTCAATAGTCAACTGGCTGCCATCCCAGCGACATGTACATTGGAAAACCTCTACAAGTCAAATCTCCACTGGATTCTCTCTCTCTTGGGGTTTGTGAGGATTAAAGGAAATCACATATAAATCTTTCAGCACAGTGTGTGTTCAATAAATAGTAATGATCATGAGAGGCATAATTACAATATATATAATGATTATAATTATTTTAACAATCATAATAGTTACCAACTTCAGTTATTTTAATATCAGTGCAATATTTCATGCAATATCATTTGTATTCAAATATTGTTTGTACTCCAATTTGGTCAGTGCATCTATAAAATTGCTTTGGAACATTGTTTCCTTCCCACAGAGTCGTGCATTGTTCGTAGTTGTCAAGAGTTCAGAAATTTTCTAATCTGAAACATTTCCATGGTGTTTTCTGTAGTTGTACATAACATTTACATTTAGAAGCAGCATTATAATCTCCCTTCTTCTCCCTTTCTCAGTAGATCGTCACAACTTGTGGTTGTCTCAGGTTGCTGGTTGTTGGATTACAATATGCTTTCTGTGGCAGAAGGTTGTGTACATGATGTCATGTTTCTTTTAACATAGCACATATCACATACACACAACATATGATAGTTATATCTTCTTCACTGATTATACAAAATTTATTGAGTTAGAGTGATGCTGTATATTTTTAGTGTATCTTTTTTTTTCTTCAACTACAAGTGGCAAGTGGTAGAAGGGCTGATAAAATGACATAAGAATTCTAATCCTCATCAACATTTCACCTTGGGAGCTGGACATACTGGAACATGTGTGTAATCCCAGATTTTGGGAAGCTGAGGATAGAGGTTCAAGAATTTGAGGAAACCCTCAGTTGCAGAGCTAGTTTGAGGCCAGCTACACAAGATCTTTTCTCTAAACACAAACAACATTCCAGCCTCAGTTTAGTATACATTGATCAGTCTTACCTAACCTAACTGCTTGTGAAATAACTTTCTAACTTCAATACTGCTTCATTGATATTTGCAGCCTAGAGATTTTTTCTTCCCTCTTATTTATGTATCTAATTATTCATCTTGCCAAAATATATTAAATCAAGTTGTCACAGAAGTTGTTGTATTGGTTATCATAGCATTCCCTATTGCATTTTTCTCTTAGTGATTTCTTAATTTCTTTCTCTTAAATATGTTATAGAATCATCTCAAATTGGCTACTGAAATCAACCATTTTTTTGAGAAGTACTCTGTACTTTTCTAAGTTCCATAGATTGCCTGGGAAATAGTCAATGAGTATTTCTGAAATATGTGCCAGATCTGTCACAGGGTCTCTTAGAACCAGTGTGTAACAATTCTGTCCTGATTCTCTGCCTTGACTGTATCATTCTCAACACTTGTGATGGCCAACTCACAAAGGGAGAAATTGTGTAGAACTATTCCTTGTTCTTGCATACCTTACATCTTAAGTGAACTCTTTTTGCCTCTGAGATTCTGTCTCTAACTGCTGTAGAAGAGCATGTTGACTTCCTTCACTGACCGCTTGTCCTTAGCCATATTGTTTAATTCCATGTTTCATCACTACCTTTTTTGGATTAAACTAAATGGCATTTCTCAGTCCATTTTAGCAAAATACAGAAATGTAACTGAAGATACCAATATGTTTGGAATGGAGGTCTTCTCTTCCACCTGGACGTGGGACAGAATGTCAGCTGGGATCTTGAAGCCTCAGGAACCAAGCCTGGTACTCTGCCTAGTTCCTCTACTGTTGTCACTATTTTCTTGTGCATAATTTCCTTATTTGACAATTCCAAACAGGATGGTTTCCTGAGCTACTCCATGCACATATTCTAGTCAAGATCCTTGTATGTACTACGTGTCTCTGCTGTTCAAGAGCTAACAAAGACCCATATGGATATTGCATTTTTAGGAGAGTTTCTTTATGGCTCACTTTGATTTAGGAATCTACTCTTTATTCTTTGTGACTGGCAAGTGCCTTTGTGGGTAATATTTGAGATATATTGGGATGTGGTGGTGTGATGGAGTGGGTGGTAAAGGCGAAGTCCTTAATTCTTAAAGGAGATCATTTTAGGATTTGATAAAACACTACTTGAATCATTCTCTAGTTGTGTCAAGTATAGTAACTAATATTGACTTTATAACAATATCATAAACTTTGCCATGAGAAAAGCCTTCTCATTTATTTATTTTCTTCCTTTCACAATAGGCTGCAAAGCTTCTTTAATTTGGATAGTTTTTGGACATATTGAGTGTGGGGTCAGGGAAGATGAAGATGTGCTTATATATTTGTAAAAAGAAGGGTATGTTGCCAAGTGTTTTCACATGCTGTGCATGGATAACCTGTCAACAGGAGAATCTTTGCTCAAGAAAAAGCCTCTTAGAGGATCTTAGGACATAATGAAACCCAGACTAAATGGTAGTCTGAGATATTCAACTTGTTTGAAAAAGAAAATACTTACAAATAGCATAGCACAGACCTTGCCACATTTGTGGTCATAAAGGAAAATTTTCACTAAAGTTACCAAGTAACATTTTAGTCAGAAAGAACCAACTGGTGGAGCACATATTATGGGGTGTAGTCATAAGAAAACTTTACCCAGGAAATCTGAACCACTAGAATGAGACCTTACTCATAAGGTCTTCCTTCTGTGTGAGTTTCTGTTTTCTGTTTCACCTCCAAGCATCGAATAATTCTATCACAGGTATATTAATACTAACCCCAGCAAAGATTGCTGGTTATATTAGTATGAACGAGGGTCACCAGACCTCTGGATCCATGGGCATTTGCCTTTCAAATTGTTTCTGCATGTTAGCAAACCTTGTTTCATTTTGATTTGAAATTCATCTACTGGACATTTACCTCTGCAGCTAAATGGTTGATCACACCAGAGGTCAGGCCAGGGCTTAGCTACAAGAGAATCCTAAGGAAGGATGAATTTTCAGCCTCTCCAAACTGAAATTTCAAAGTTGAGCCAATTATAAAGAAAGTATTTACAAAGGAAACTTAGAAAAAAGATATAAAGCTAATGCACTGAGAAATCTTGGACTCTTTTATTCCATTGGGTGTTATTTATGCAGAACAGGCCAATTTCCTCATTTTAGGGATTGTTCTGTTGCTATAACTAAACAGTACAGAAAAAAAAAAAGTAAATTGTAATGAGTAAAGGTTTATCTACTTCACAGTTCTAGAGGCCCAAGGTCAAGGAGCCACGTCTGTTAAGGGTTTGATTTCTGGTGGGAACTCTGTGTAAACTCCCAAGGCAGCAGGCATCTCCTATATAGGATCAGAGGTAGAGCCAGACAGGCTTTTACAACACAGCCACTTTCAGGAAACCTCTTTTCACCATTAGTTCCTTTGTCCATGATGGGACTAATTCTTTCCTAAATTCAGAACCCTCCCGTATATTTTCACTTCTTAATAACTCACAATGGAGATTAACACTCAACGTGAGGTTTTTTGGGGGAGGTTGGGGGGCATATTTAAACCATACCTTTCTTCTTGGTGGAAGATACCGACCTCAACATGTTTGCTTTGAAAAGCCACATTTGTCTTCTTCAACATCTACTTGCAATTCCCTTTCAGTCCAGGCCACCTCACCTAAGCTGACCGATCTGCTGCTGATGGAAATCCAACTCACCAGAAATTGACCTCAATCTCACAAGATACCCAACAAGCAATAGGAAGGCTGGCTAGTTATTAGGGTCCTCTTTCACTTTGGAAAGGGCAACTCTTTATTCTAAATATATTCTAAATATTCTAAATAAACTGTCAGAATAAGTGCTCCTTTCTGGGAAGTAGTAGCTCATATCTTATCTGAGTGTTATTGCAATATCTGTAGTGACATTATATAATGGATATTGTGACTTTAAAAGACCTGGTATGTATGACAAGGAAAATTAACTATAGGAACTCTTACATGCCTATAAAACATGTTATGAAGTACATTATGTACACATCTGTTATTACCTTTAAATAGTGTTAACTTTATGACTTAAATTTTTATTCAAGGTATTATGTTTATATTTTGCTTCACCTCAATAAGTTATAACTGAAATTCACTAGGAAATTCATGGTGTACTTTCTCCTACTAATCTCAGGATCACGGGGATCCCAGAAAGAGAAGAAAACCAAGCTAGGGGCATAGACAATATTTTCAACAGAATTACTCAAGAAATCTTTATCTTTTGATATACAGATACTTTGGAAGATTGCCCAGTGGTTAAAAAAAAGATGCTTGTTTGCAAAGCTTGACAGCTTAGGCACAATTGACTAGCTGTCCATGCAATGGCAGTTGGACATTTGCTTATCACTGCTGGAGATGTTGGCATGCACACACACACATGCACACACACGCACACACACACACACACACACACATGCACACACACATGCACACACACAGGCAAATACATAAATAAAATTATATTTAAAATGTCAACAGTCTTGTTGTAAACACTGGCTGCAGGTCTATCTTCCTCATTCTCATTCTATTGTGAAAAAGTTTTATGTCTACAGCTTATATGTAAAATTATGTTCATATTGATTTTTAAACTTGAAAATTAATTAAATTATATTCTAACATTCATATTTTAGTTTAATTACTAATCATGATTCACATAGTTATCTCAGTAATTATTGCTATCTTCATAAAATATTCAAATAGGCACATTGCAATGATATAGTCGTGCATAGAAAAAATTTCTTCACTAAACCAGCCTGTTGAGATTGTGTTGCATTCAGCTTTCTAGATGCTGCACAGAAAGAACCCAAACAAAAGCGGCTTGTGGAGGAATGGGTTTATTTGGCTTATGGACTCGAGGGGAGACTCCATCCTGGCAGGGAAAGCGATGGCATGAGCAGAGGGGTGGACATCACCTCCGCCACAGCACTGCAAACAGCGGCAGGAAGTTGTGCCAAACACTGGCAAGGGGAAGCTGGTGTATAACTCCATAAGCCCACCCCTGACAACACAGCTCCAGTGAGGTTCTAATTCCTGCCATCAGCTGAGGATTGATCATTCAGAACATATTCATTTGTTTGTGGGCAACACCTGGATCAAGCCATGACCGATTGCCTCCAATGGTAATGTGTTTATGTCTAGCACAAGAAAGTCCATGCATGCCTTAAGTGAGCGCTGCTAGAGAAACAAACAGCAAAAATACTTTTTCACTATTAAATTGACAATATAACCATTCAAAAACAGTCTGGCTATGCTTAACACAAACCAACAAAATAAATTGAGTAAGTAAAGAAATTTGTTTTAGCTTCTAAATTTAACTTTCAATTTATATATAATTAATCAAAATTAAACATTCTGTCCATGAGTTACACTAACTACATTTCTGGTGCTTAGAAAGCATATGTGACAAGGATACTTTATCAAGCAGTGCACAAGAGGTCCAGTATCAATGACAGGGGAATAGTAACCCGTTTCATTGAACCTGAAGTTCTGCTGCCTGGTCAGTGTGGTCTACTGAGGACACTCGACCAGACTGCAAATCATTGAACTAGCATAGTGATCAAAGGACCCAGCTGGCATCACTGTGAGGTGCTAATGTTGCTGCTTTATCAGGGAGTTATGGTGGAATTCACTCCTCAGGTGATTCCCTGAGAACTGTTTCCTCTCTCCTGGACTAGGTTTGACGCAGACACTGCCTGAAAGATGTCTGCTTACACAGGCTTCAGATATCTCAATAAAGAAGATCCACATGACGTCACCATCTGAAGGAAGCCCAGAGGAACACTGTAGTTCTGCTGAGTATTTGGAGTGAGAGAAGTATAAATATCAGTGAGATTCTACAGATTAAATATTTGAACAAGGGCAAGAAAGAGCTCATCTTGCTAAACTTCCCCTTGAGGGTTTTCTCAGAAACGGTGTCCAAAGATCATCTTGAGAATGAGCCACTAGATGCAGAGAATCTGGTATGAAAGTCAGTGCATTTTATCTTTGGCCATGGTGAACCTGATTATGAGTTATCCTGTGTCCTTAGATGCAGGCTACTGATGCTGGAATCAACTCTCAGCTTCTGTTTATTTATACATCACAATGACTTCCTGGCTTCCTCTATAGGACTGGACTTGGTCTTCCTTCCTGACATGCAGGCTCAGAATCAGTGAGCTTTTATCTGACATGCAGCCTTCAACCATTAGCTTACAAGTGTATGAAATTCCAAATATCTTGTCTGGAATTGAAACAAAGTTTTAGATATAAATTTACGTTATAGCATGTCTTATTGGGAGAAACTGATTCAAGCATTGCTTTTCCTTTTGCTTTTTTAAATTTTGTTTGTTTTGTAATAATCACAACCTATCCTGGCTTTCTCTTATTACCTGTCTTGATAATAGGTCCCATTTTTTTCCTGATTTCTCCTTTGAATATTACCTTAATCAGTTGACATACAAATATTTATTCTATCGGCTGTCTCAGAAATCCAATGTAACTTATGTAAACAGTTAATTTACTTTCAGTTAAGGTTATCCATTTGATATAAATTCTATCTTTGTTTCAAACTATTCTATTTTAAGCAGATAAAAGGAGGAGATAGAGACAGAGGGAGAGAAAGGAAGGAGAGAGACATTGGGCATGTCAGGGCCTCTAGCCAATGAAAACGAACTGCAGATGCTTGCACCACTTTGTGCATCTGGCTTTGAGTGGGTACTGGGGAATCAAATTCAGGTGTTTAGGTTTTGAAGGCAAGCATTTAATAGCTGAGCTATCTCTCCAGTCTATACATTCTGATCTTTAAAACCCCATTTATTACTTTATGAATCAAACAAAGCTTCAAAACAGGCTCTCATTTTGTAGAAACCTTTAGTTCTTGCTTTGATCAGAACAAACCTCAATATCTGGCACAGACAGAAAGTTTGGGATTAATTAAAACTGTATTTTTCTAAAGAAATATCAAGCAAAAGTCGTGCATGTATGTGAATCCATGCAGGGATAGAGATACAGGCAGAGAAGAGCATACATTGTCCATCTGACACGTATGTAGGCTAAAGATAAGTGAGATGCTACGTCTTCTGAGAGCTCAAGGTCTGATCTTTAGTAATTTTGATCCCAGGTCCTTTGTCAAAAGTACTTGATGGGCTCAATAGTTCTATACCCCTGGTTGTAATGGAGAAATGGCATTTGTTTTTCTCCTGAAGGACCCTTGGGAATGAGGAATATAAAACGGACCTTGAATCCTAATGCATGCTTCTACCAGAAAGTCTATAAAGTGTCAAAATCTATGCTTTTATCCTCATCACGTGTCAAGTAAAACTCTTTTATTGAGTTCTTATTTGCAACTGATATGTTTGAGTAGCTGGTATGAAGTTTTATGGAGGCTTTTGATTCATTTCCTGAGTTTTCAATATGACTATAAAATAATGACATTGATTTATTTTAAAATGGCCATGAGTCATGTGAAAAAAGGGTATTTCCTATGCATAAATAGTGGTAATCTTTGGATCATGGCTGCTGTCTCTGTGAAATAGGAACTATAATATTACCATGCAAAGACTGAAGTTTGTGTTTTACTTAAAGTTCTTAACCCGACCTCTGCATAAATAAAGATTTTCAGTAAAATTTTATTAGAGTTTTAATATAACCTGCATCATTTTTCAGGGTTAATGAACAGTTGGATGTATTTTTAGGAATTATTATCTACAAATCAAACAAAGCACGTCAAGTCATTAGCTCACAAAGCCTAAGGCAAAGTGAAAAAATAAAAAAAACAAATACCAATATCAAATATTATTTAAAACATTTTATATTTTTGTCTATCATAGATGCTTTTGTCATTAGTTTCAATTTTTTAAATGTTTTAAGATATTATTTTGCTGTTGAGGCAAATATCTCACTCAACTTATGACAAATTCCTCACTCACTTCATGACAAATTCCTCACTCACCTCATGTTAGTCCCATTGTAGAACTCGGCCACATTAGCTTACTGATGTGACCATTCGTGGATGCTGTACCCTGCTGCCCAGAACTTTCTGCCTAAGGACTGGAGCAAGCAATCCCTCAGAGGACCAGAGCTACCACAGTTTTTTGCCAGGTCCCCTCCAAGATCAGCCCTGAATCCTGGTATATACCGTGTCTAAATCACATTGCCCTATCTAGGGACATCCACATGTAATGTCTAATATAAGTGGGGTTCGGCAGTTCAGACCCCTTCTCTAATTTTAGAAAATGCTAAAGAGCCTTAAAAGTCCCTGGAACATGGGTAAGTCCATTGCTATGACTGTCTGAGAGCCTCCACCTCTCTTGGGTAGGCTTACTGCCTTCTCTTTCTCACAGTAGACATCTAAAGAACATTCAGCAACACATTTCCTGCCCCTCAATCTCCTTTCTATGATCTGGCTCAAAAATCTGTGATTCCTGTACCTAAGAGTGGTTTGAAAGGTAAATCCTGAGATGGAGTTTTGAAGTTGACATACCAAGGTGTAGTCTAGTGATGAGCACCCATTACTGGTACTATGTGGAGCATGTGGATCCTGCCCTTTTTTTTAAAAGCTGCAGTGCAACTTTCAAACTCTTACTGGTGGAAATCTTACAAGATCTGTCCATAGAAGAAAAAGCATTAGCAAGTGCCACATGTCTACAATTTTAAGAGAAATCTTGGGAAACAGGAATCAGAAGAACATGGTTACTGGATACATTGGATGCCTTGACCAAGATACTAATAGGCTGTCTACCTACAGTTTGCCCATTTTCCTTGACAATTCCAGACCATCTCCTTACTTGAATACAAGGCAGATAGCACTGCCCTTCTAGACAGCACACTAGGTAGTTCATAGTTATTTTAGAGCACAACATGATACACAGAAAAATTGCTACCGTTAAATAGAGATACTTGGGTTATTTTCTCATTTCTGTGACAAGTACCTGACAAAAGCAACTTGAAGCAAAACTTTGCTTTGAATAAGACTTAAGAGGGTCAGTCCATCAGGATGGGGAATGTACGGCACCAGGTAGGACACATTGCTTTCACTGTCAGCAAGCAGAAAGAGTGTAATGAGAGAGCTGTGGTTCCAGAAAGTTCCCAGCTACTTCCAATGCACCTCAGATCTTAAAGAGTACCCAGATTCTTGTCTATAAAATTAAAGAATTAAAATATAGACCACCAGAGGATAAAGTATACAGGGAGACTTTATTTAAAAGAGATGAGAAGTTACAGGGATCTCCAGCCACTAGAGAGCAGAGAACACATGGGCGAGGTTTTAACCACATATCTATAAAATCTGTGCTAGCCAGCCCAGCAAGGGAAGGAAAAGATCATGAGGAAGTTAAGTTCACTTGGGAAAGATGCTGCAGCTCCTTACCACAGCCACTACACTGGGGTGAGGGGGTCTTACCCAAGTGCTGGAGATTCAGATGTCCTTCTGCAGACCAGCCATGTGGAAAAAGAGGAAGGAATTTTCTGTCCCAGGGACTATTATCTTCTGATCCAGGTGAGCAGAGAGACAGCTGGTTCAACTATCCTTGAACAATCAGTTTCAGGATTAGGTTTGAATTCTAGTAAGAGACACCTCCCACTCCAGGGGAGGGGTGTCAGGGTTTGAGATGACTGGAGCCTGCCTGAAAATACAAGTTCAAGGACATTCCTGGTTACCTTTGGAGCCTAGTCAAGCTAACCTGTCACAGAGGAATGCTGATACTCAGCTGGCTTTATTCCCACTTTCTGCTTTTTACTCATTCTGTGGGATATTTCCCACATTCATAATGGGTCTCTTCTCCTCAGGTAACCTTCTATTGGAACAACTTTTCTGCCATGTGAGGAAATGTGTGTACTGGGGGAATTCCAAGTCCTTTCAAGTTGACACTGAAAACCACCCATCACAATGTTATGATTTGTAAGACCTAGAAAGTATATATAAACAACAGTTTAAAGTTCTACTGTTCAACTTCATTGAGAGCCTAACGGCAGATATGGAAAGGAATTTGAAGGCTCTTAATGAAATCAGGTGAGTTGTTAGTCGTGATAACATCAGAACCAAATTTCTGCCTGGCATTATCGCTTCCCTCACTTCTATCCATGTGTTGAAGTTGAGAGCTCTTCAAACACACCCTGCAGAGCCTAGAGCTGAGCTCTTTGTTTTTGTCAGCCTTCATTTCAAAATGGCACCACTGTCACCTTAAAACCTTTTCCATTACTAATCACCCTATTTATTGTTACACAGATTGACTTGTCTGAAACTCCCAGTTGTAAACTTGCCTCCTCAATATGCAGGCTGGCTTGCTACCTGTGGTTTCCTGCTTGCACAGTCAGTACTTACATTTGTCCTCTGTGATAAAGTCAAAAATTTCAGGCCCTGTGTCTGAATAAGAGCTTGATACATATTTTTACATATTTTAGTGATGCCAAGCCTTTTGAATCTGATGTGTGATGGATTCTAAAGGAGAAGCACTGGTGTCTTCAGAAGTATTACCTGAGTCTGCTAAACAGTTATCATCACTGAGACCTTATTCCTAAGGACTATATGTGAGCAGAGTATGCACACAGAGCATCCTGCTATCTGGGATGGATATGAAGAGGCATTTTGGAGCTGTGTTTTATGCATTTGCAAATAATAAGCCCAGTTCAGCTTGAATGGGGGAAATCAGGGAAAATGCAGCTAAGCATAGCCTCCAAATCCTCACTCAGAAGAGGCTCCCAAGGCTTTCCATGTATAATATTGAAATAAAATTTTCAGAGTGACTATGATGGGCTCCTGCATGGTCTATTACTGTCACCCGGGGCAGGACAACCAGTTATCCTTTCTGACATCCTTTCTCTTACAGTATTTAGCAAAATTAAACTGTCAGTCTTCATTTCTCTTCATGGCCTCAAAACAGTACCCATTTCTAACTAAGAGGCTGTTTTTATTTTCTTTTCATTAATTTTAAAGAAGAACTTGCTAGATTCAAAGCACTGATTTGCAGATTGACATCTTGAGATAAGATCTGGGATCCTGGAGGCAGACATCAGCACAAATGTAGCCTAGCATCAGAACAGAAGACAAACGTATCCCCCATCCACCCTTACTGATTTGAAATTGTCTACATAGAAATCTTTGGAAAGAGTTAGCACATGGAAAAGTCTCATCATTGCTGAGATGTGTTGTGGGGTTGTGGGGTAGGTCAGTGAGTAGTAAT
The DNA here is from genome assembly GCA_004024765.1 of Zapus hudsonius. Lineage (NCBI taxonomy): Eukaryota > Metazoa > Chordata > Mammalia > Rodentia > Dipodidae > Zapus > Zapus hudsonius. The sequence continues at coordinate 57,619 of PVHP010005354.1, forward strand.
GCTCCATATTGATACTAATGAACTAGAGAGAATGAGGAACCTTCTTAACAAATTGACAGGGTTGATGGCAAAATATAGTATTTACTTACTCAAGTGGTCACGTCCTTAAGCTGCTGTATCCGGGGCACCCTTGGTGGTCTCATGGAGTCACCCTTTATCTTTTACTTTCTAGAGCTAAATCAGAGTGTGTTTCAGGGACTCGGAGTTTGATGTAGCCCAGTAATTATGTTAACTTTTCAAATATACCAAGGACAATAGAAGAATTTAAACCACCACTGCATTCACTTCTCACCTTCTCACTCCTTCTCATCCATCCAAGCAGATTTGCACAACAACATCCAGTAGGCACGGTTTATATCAAAGGTTACCTGTTCAATGCCTTGGTCTTCTCTAACATCTTATGTCTTCATTCCTACACGCCTCCAGGTTGCTCCTGTTGTCTTCCACAACCCAGATTCCCATCTATTTTTCTATTGGCATTATATCTCCTCCATATCCTAATAGCCTAATGGATATTCCCTCAGTATATCCAGGAAGTGTTGTTACTAACAGTCAGGTACATCCCCCACAAACCCCACTTTATTTAGCTACAAAATAGAGGAAAGAAAACTAGTGAAGTATATTCATTCAGCTGGAGGTAAAATGAATTTTTATCCTTCATTAAACTTTTACTTTTTTGTAGGAGTGTACATGCCAATGCAAGCCTGGACTCCCTGAAGGCATAGCTGTGTTTTAGTCTTGTACCTTTGCCCCTTGGTATTTACCAGAGGACCTGGAATAAGTGAGAGAATATCACTGCCCGCTGCCTGCGGAGGGCAGTGATCATACAAATACACACACACACCGCTTGTGGGTTGAGGAACCTGTGTTCATTTTTGCTGGGAACGAGGCAGTATATATAGAGCTTCCTGGCCAATCAGGGGCTTAATGATAAGAACCTGTGTATAATAGCCAATCGAGATCACCTCCTGAAACTCATTAAGCCAAGCCCCTCTTGGCAGGCTGTCAGGTACCATCTTAGACTAAGCCAGGGTGTGTCTCCAAAGGCCCCCAAAGGCTTTCACCCCTGATATATCCCCCTTTTATTTTTTTTAAAAAGTGGCTCAGGATCGTGTCTGTCTTAGGTTGTCCATGGCAAATTACACTCTTACCCGTCATTGGAATTCTGACCTCCAAGCGCCAGAACCCTGTCTTAGGTTGATATATAATTCCATGGATCTTACCCATCTCTACCTACTGATCCAGCATTTTAAGCAATATATGGGGGGAGGATCGGTCACTGATAGCTGCCATGGCTTGCTTTAATTAGCTGTGCTTGCAGTTGTTGGCGCATCTGAGATTGACAAAGCGTTAATGCACATCAGACCAAGAGTTCTTATCATAGACACTATAGTTGGGATATTCACTTTAGCAATAAGGATTGGGTTAGATTATTAAACTCATAAATTAGCAATAAAGATTAAACTCATAAGTCCAATGACTAGTTAACATATATGACAGCTGTCTAGACATTTTTGCTGCAAAACATCAATTATACAAAGTCCCACAATAGGATGAATACAATAGAACAAACACATCACAATGTCATTAATTGTCCAAGGATACCAAGTCTTTCCTGCACAGGAACAATTCGTTGATCAAGAATCATAAGTCCAGTTTTAAATTGTCCATTTATTTGATCCCAGATGTTCAGAGCTTGGGCAGCCACAGAAAAAAAGATTATTGAGTCTGTGCTGTAGAAACTGAAGTAGCAAAAGCAACAGCAGTCATAGTAGCCGTCCCAGCTGAAATGGCTATTGCAGCAATGATGACAGAAGTTATTCTAAAATCTCTCTTTTTACAAACTGCAATTGATGTTTGAAGAGAACTGACTCAACAGGAACTGAAATATATTGAGGTATCTGCAGTACTGTACTTAATAGCATTTTAACTTGTACCAAGGAGTAGGGAATACCTTAAAGAGTTAGTTCAAACACAAAAAAATAAGACAATTGTTGAAATAATATCTTAGATGGAAACTCTGTGATCATCTGCAACAAAGCAAGCAAATTTCTGAAAAGGAAAACCTGTGACAACCAATGTTGTTAGCTTAATTAAGTTATTTCAACATTTCTATCTAATAGGAGGACAGAAGCCACAATGACTGAAATTAAACTTAACAAGTCAAATGATGACCACCTGGCAGTATTAGCATAAACAAATAGAGCCATCTCCTTAAAACTCACAGTGGTTTTTGATATGAGAACCCACCCTAGAAAATCAATGCCAGTAAGCAACATAAAGAAACATAGCTAATCTTGGTGAGCACCCCAAGAGTTCCCTTTGTGCATTTCTTTACCCACAAACGATTAAGTCACTGAACCAACAGCTATAACTGGAGTGATCAGGTCCAGTGGTAGCAGTGGTTAGCCTAAGCGAAAGAACATCTGTACTCTGTTTTATAAAAACTTAAGCTAGAGAATCATTTCTTTTATAATTTGCCATGACTAGTCTTTCTGCAAAATTCCCAAAATTAAGAAAGACACTTTCTAGGGGCATTCTCCCCCTTCTTTTTAATTGATAAGCAAGCAGAAAATATATAGTACTTATAGCAGATAATGTTTCTAACCATTGGGCGATAGAGGAGAAAAGAAACATTATGTCTTTTTCTTTGACTCAGTTTACCTATGTAGTCATGGGCTTTAGCAATGCTAGGAAGATATAATTCTCCTTATATATTTATTTTCTTTTCATTTGTCATAAACCCGTTGGCCAGATGGACTTATGAGGAAGCATTGGAAAATATGTCTGTTTCTGGGATTTGGCAATAGGATTTGGCTCTTGTCCTACAGTCAAAAGCCAGTGGAGCACAAAAGTAGATGCTCTTTCTTTTGTTAAGTCCATGAGCCCTAGTAATTGCTTTCATAGGAAAATTGACATCCAACACATATATCTCTTTACTATATTTTAGTTTTTTATACCTTATAGAGTTCAGAGAAACCACAGGCATTTCTCATATTTAACACCTCTATAAATATCATTTTTGGAGAACTGACAACCCATATAATACTAGCACATATTTATAGAGTATATAAGATATCTCCTGCTAATAATTACATGTTGCACACTTTAAAATAGTATATGCAACACATAATGATCTCTGAGACAAGCTGCATTTCACATTTATTTATTTTAGAATGTTACCTTGAAACTTTTGGATACATATGACAATTTTCCCATTGGTAGAATTTCCAAAATTGATCGAGGTTAACCTGAGAAGACAGAAATCTGTATCATAGTTAAAATTCAAACATGATAGAATTAGGAAGAAGTCTTCAATAACTCAGAAGGAGGAAATTTTATTAGTCAATTAAGCATTTTGTCATCCTCCTTACTCTGCTCTGTCTCATATGTTACAAGCCTTTTATAGAGGAAAAATCTTTATAAATTGACCTGAAACCAAATCTATCACAAATTGACTAGAAATCAAATCAATTGAATTTAGCCAGTAGGGCTTTCCCTTCAAACAAAAGGCTGTACTCTCTGGGGCTAATTCTCCCTGGGGCTTGGCCTTGCTTAATTTATTCCATTGTCAGCCCAAGGGGCCTTCACCTGGACTTTTGGCAAGGCGGAAACCTGCATTTTAGACTGACTAAAAAATATCACTTTTGAATATATTTTTAGAGAAATAGCAGAGGCTTAACTTGCTTTTACATCTGTATAGACAGAGAGAAAGCCTTATAAATTACTGTGGTCTGTGTTTCAAACCTTTAAGCCCGACCTTCTGACATAAGCATAACACTTTGAGCATTGGGTCCTGTGACTATGACAGTTGAATTTGCATCTAATCAGGCCTGACCCTGCTTAGCTTCCGAGATCACACGGAGCACAGTCCTTGGGTCTGGCCAATCATGCAGGGACTGCTTCGGCATTCTTCTCTGAGGGGCTGAAGCGCAAGGCCTGGGCCCGGGTGGCCGTGACAGTCACCACCACACATCTCCAGCTCGCTCAGGTCTGGCGCACTGATGAGGACCCACTGCCTACCCGCTGCTCCCTCAGCCTCCTCCATAATCCAAAAAACATGCTGCTCTATAGTCTTTAGGAAAACATGAGCAGTTTTCCATCTTTATTGTTGGGCCCCCTCAAATACAGGACAGCAAGTTGGTCCTAACCATGGACCAACTTCTGCAGGAACATTCCCCATTGTAATTATAAGGAAGTGGCAGTGCTGTTGGCTCCACTTTCCCCCCAGCCTATAGAGTTTCCTCACAAGGGTTTCGGAACCCAACTCCTAATTCCTCTTCATATACTTCATACTTCTTCCTCATTCATTCTTTCTAATTCGGGCAACCTGGCTGGTATTATGGGAGCTGTCAATAATTTTAAGAGAGTCCCCATCATCTTCAACAATGCCCAAAAAGGAGCCCCCACAAGGGCCAGTGAGATTTCGGAGCCCATCCTTCTTCTATTACTTTCACTCTATAGTGAACCTTTTTCCTCTCTTCCCTAGGCTAAATTTATGGATAGATGAGAGAGAGAGAGAAAGAGAAGAGGAGGAGAAGGAAAAGGCAGCAGAGAGAGCAGACCTTCCTCTTATTTTTTTGCTTCCTACGTTTCTCTTTTCACTCCCCTTTTCTGTTTATTCCCCTTTTTTGTTCGTTCCCCGTTTTTATTTCCCTGTACGTTTCCGGTTTTCGTGTCCCCGTATTCGTTCCCCGTATTCGTTCCCCGTATCCATATTCGTTTCCCCATATTTGTTTTCCTGTCACTGCCCATCGCCTGCTGAGGGCAGTGATCACATAAATACACACAGACACTGCTTGTGGGTTGACGAATGTGTGTTCTTTAGTGCGGGAACGAGGCAGTATACATAGAGCTTCCTGGCCAATCAGGGGGGTTAATGATAAGAACCTGTGCATAATAGCCAATCACGATTGCCTCCTAAAACTCATTAAGCCAAGCCCCTCTTGGCAGGCTGTCAGGTGCCGACCAAGACTAAGCCAGGGTGTGTCTCCAAAGCCCCCCAAAGGCTTTTGCCCCTGACAGGAGAATAAAGTTACTTTTGGATTAACTGCAATGAAACTAAAGTCACCAACTGTTCTTCCATGAAGTATACGTCATGCAGTGGCCTAGCTTTGTTGTGCAAGTGGCAAGTTTTGGATAAAAAGGCCCATGTTCTGGTTCTGACTTTTACATAGGTAGAGGAGTATGTGTTTTGACAAAGTTATAGAACATGGATGAATCTAAATGTCCTCATTCCTAAATAGATGCACTAATATTACCTGCTTCATAGATACTATAGAGCAACTTACAAGCATCTTATACAATTGCTATGTCGACATAATTAATAAATCAAAGCAGTAATACAAATCATTTATTCTACTAAACTATTCCTTTGCTTTCTTATAAATAAGTTTTAAAAATGAAGACAAAAATAAAGGAGAAACACCACCACAACCAAGAAAAGAATTTCTAATATTTAATCTGCCATTACAATTTTATTTCAACAAACAATTTAAAAGAGTAAATTTATGACATCTGAACCTTGTTAGAATAGAGCTGGAAGCTTTTTCAGTAGAGGACTAGATAGTACATACATTAGGTTTTGATGACAGCTGATAACCCATGACACAACTGTTCAGTCTCCATTGACTCTACTTAAAAGCACTCATTTCCATCAGGAAGTGAACTAGAGGAGGTGAATGCAGATCATTTAGTGAAATTTACAGTTAATTAACAGTTTTGTTTGGATGTCTTTCAGAGATGTATCTTCTACCCAACAATCTAGGATCCACCACCTTATAAATGAGCAAACAGCACATACACACAAGCCCACAACACCCCCTCTCCCCCAGATGCTCTCTGCTGGTTTTGTGCCATGGGGTATGGTTTATATTCAGTCACAGTAGATTAGGTGAGTCATGATGGATTCAATATTCTTTCCATCTGGAGAAGATATATGGATCACTAGAGAGGCTTGACCTTTCCCTGCACAGCGATGACTTAGTTTCATCCAGAAATACATCTTTGGCGTAGAGGTTAATGAGTCATAAATTGAAAGTCCATCCTGGGACATGCAACCACCAAAAATAGATCTAATGACTCACTTCACTTTGTCAATCTAGGGCTTCAGTTATGGTTTTTTGGGGAGGGACTGGGAAATTCAGTTATTGTAGCACTCTTCCAGTATAAGTATTTTGAATCTTAAATGAAAAAGAGAGAATGGCTGTGCTACTTTCTTTACATACACAAATAAGAGAGGAATAATAGAGGAATACACCTTCACTTGTTTATATGAGTTTTACCAAAGCTGAAGTGTCTCCCTTCATTGGGTTACTTGGAGGATGTGTACTTTGTTCAGCACACAGTAATCTAACGGGAGAGGCTCTCTCCATCTACCATCTGATAGATGAAACCAGGACTCCAGACGGTAGCATAGGTGATGTCTGAGTATGCCACCATTCTCCCTGTCATTCACTTAACCTGTTCTTCATCTTTTCTAGTCTTTCAATCCATGTAAAAGCAACTCAGCCTCAAAACAGGGCTAGTAGCCCCTATTTCAAAATGTACTCAACCTTCAAAAAATGAGGGCAAAAATTGTCATCAATGAGAAATATCACAGTGGCTGGAACAACCAGAATGGACCCAGGACAATGATCTATAATCTCTGACCTCAGAAATATATATATATATATATATATATATATATCACTTTTTTCTCAAAGACTACTTATGAGTACATTTATAATAGTGCCAAAAGAGTTTGGTTGTGATAATACATTGAATATAATCACTCTTTACTCAACCTTCATCACCCTACCCTAGGGTATGAGACAACAGGATATGTATGGGCTTATATTTCTTTTATATTTTGTAGATGTGGTTGGTAACACAAATTGCTAAACCAAAAAATAAATAAATAAATAAAAATTGCACATGCCAGTCTGTTGTAGCTTCCAGAAAAGTATTAAAGAACATTAAACTTGAATGGAAATCCGCTTGAATTGACACATGCTCATTTCAATTGCTTTTGATTACTTGGTATATTATTACTTTGTTCAAAGCTGTGGTGAATTGTCAATATAAATTTATTTTTTCTTAAAATTATTATAGCTAAAAATCATGAATGCCACCAGTGGTTTCTACTGTGCCTTCAATGTAGACGCAATTAATTAAATATTATTGCATTCAGGACACTGAAGTAGCAAGGTAAAAGTTTGGACACTTACTGATAGCTTGAAAGATCATGCTAAAAAAAATTGAGCTTGAACCTTAACATTCTTTAAATAGTTATATGCCCATAGGTTACTATGCTTCAATTTACTGTAATTCTGCACTTTCTATTGTGGTATTTCTGTTGTTGAAAATGCTTCCGTTTCTTTCTTCCAAGAGCCTCCTGATAAATTCTTTCTTTAAGCTTCACCTTTGATTTCCCTATGTAAAATTATTTTAAAATCCAAAAATAATAATGATTTCTTTTAACCCATAGTATTTTCATGTATGTAAAATTATATAGTACTATCAATATTCCTATATTATTTTGAATGTAAATTTTGTGCTTATGATATACCATCAAAAGACCATTAATTTCCTGAGAAGGGAATGTGCCCTGATCAACTTTGTATTGCAGTATTTAATGCAGTGATGACATAGAATCAACAAAGTAATAAATATCAACAGTTTCTACTTGTCTAAAATATTATATTCTTTGCTCTTTTATAGTTAAGAATCAACTGAAATAATGTTGTATGATAACTTTGTTCAATTAAAATATACTCTATGCATAGTATAAGTTGTGATGATATCCTAAATAGACAAATAGAGTCTGTGTGGGTAGGACAATGGTATCTATTTATTCTATGATCAAGGTATGGTGACAGTTCTTTTTTTTTTCTTAAACTGCTAGGATTGTAGGTGGCTGCCCTACCTGCCTAGCATTTAAGTGGGTACTAGGGATCCAAACCCCATTAATTACCCCTGGATGACAAGCACTTTATCTCCAGCTCCCCAATGTTTTTAATATTAATCAAGGTGCTGGTAACAGAATTTATGTCTTTTTGTGGTCAGTCGCATGTATCCAATTTTCTTATGTATGTATTTAGCAAAAGATATGTATGTGGTACATTTAGGTTGTTAATAAAATTTTTTACTTGAAACAAATAAGTGAGGAACCAAATGGATAGTCTTTTAAATAATATATGAACCAAGAGTGAGCACCACTTTTTTAAGAATGTTTAATATTTTTCTTAATTGACATGCAGTAGTCATATAAATATATTACATATTAAACAATACATGTATATAATGTACAATAATCATATCAAGCAACTGGGAATTTTTATTTCTAATTCAAACAGAATGAGAGAGGGAGAGAGAGAGAATGGGCACGCCAGGGCATCTAGCTGCTGCAAACAAACTTAAGCTCCAGATGCATGTGTTACTTTACATGGGCACTGTGCAATCAACCTGGGTCTCCTAGGTTGTTAGGCTTTGCAGGCAAGTGTCTTTTAGACCATCTCTCCAGACCAGCAAGTGGGATTTTTATCATTCATTTATATCTTTTGAACTTTCAAAATCCTCTCTTCACAAAATATATAATTGGGTTTTGTAAACTATAGTTCCTGTACTTGTCAGTGATACTCTTCCTATATAATGTTATTTTGATACCCATTATCTTGGCTTTTTGTTTGTTAGTTTTGAAGGAGAATGTGGCATTTGAGTGGAGACAGAGTGTGCAAGTGATAAGATCTGGTTTATACAGGACCCAGAACCATTGACCTAGGGACTGCTTTCAACCTGTGAAGAATACCTCCTGATACTGTCTTTACTCCCAGATACAAAACAGACCCTACTAGCATAGGTTTGCCCAGCAACCATGCATGTAGTTCCTGTTCCCTTGGTGGATGGGGGCGAGGAATATAAGAGGTTCTTGCCAGAGGAGAAAGAAGCATTTAGCTCCAGACCTGGCCACAGATACTGCGTGGTCTGATTAAGTCATT
>PVHP010005355.1:0-65538 GCA_004024765.1 Zapus hudsonius
ACTGGGCTCTGAGACTGTGCTGGTGATGGAGGACGCTGAAGATAAACCCTAGCGACCCAGGTCCCAACTCCAGACATAACATCTCCATCAGCAGGTGCCCAGGCCTGCAAAGTACTCAATATTCACAGTCTTGTGACTGAGAGATGTGGCAGAGAACACAACTTCTGCTGGGGAAAAAAAAAGCCACGGACTACTCAGCCATGGGGAGAGGGCATGGCAAAGGATCTAAGCCTAACAATGCCAATGTTTCAAGGACCTGCCCCAACAACACAGCATGATGTTCATTCTCATTACCATCAGGTAACAACAAACAATTATTGGGCACCAAATATGTGCTTTTTGCAGCTCTAAATATGTTGCTTTTATGAGCCCATTTAATCCTTGCCTTTTCAGTAGAAAAGTAATAGGAAGGGAGGAAGGTCACCTCAGGCTGGGGAGAGATTGCCTTATCTGTCACAACACCTTGATCTTCCATGCCCATTTCTTCATGGAAATCACAGAAAGGAAGCATGACACCTAGCACATGTGGAAAGAAAAGAAATGGAGAGGCAAAGCCACAGTTAGAATGGTAATGAACTGTGGTGGAGGCAAGCAAAATCCGGAGGACTGAATATAAGCCACATGGATGTACGAGGCACATTTTCTGTAGAAAATGTTAACAGAGTAAAAAAAGTCATTCTACTTTATAATATCACCATTCTAAACAATATCAATAATAAGCTGTTTCCCCCCCCAAAAAAATACTTAGTTGGTTATATTCTAAATAATTATTTTGGTTTCTGTTGAGGTTTTTGGACATATTTTATTGTTTTTTTAATCAAAAGGTTATACTCTTAGACCCTCATCCCCCTGCCCCAATTCTGCTGAAGGTCTTGTTTGGTATGGTTATTGATATTCATTTTAGGAACCAAGCAATGTCTGTCACTCTCTGTGTTGGGGGACACAGGTACTTCAGGCTTTCCATATTAATATAGAAGCAACAGATATGTACAATTTCATTTGATCCTCTTTAGTAAATATTGTATAGTGAGTGACAGTTAAGTCAAAAACTCCGAGTTATCCTGGCATGCCTGAACACATGCAGACTCAGCTCCCACACATGTGCTTTGAGAGGAAGTTGGTAATAGTTCTGAATCATTCAAGCTCATTTAGGAATAAATTCCCTCTTCTATTCCTTGATGCCATATGTACTGGTATTTATGCAGAGATTGAAAAATCAGCAATGACTTCAAGGTGATTGTGCTGGCTAGGTTTTGTTGTCAACTTGACCGTTTTACTAATCTTGGGTGAGTCTCTGGGGATGTTTACAAGCAGGTAGCCTTTCAGTAGGGGGCAGGATATAAAGAGGCTCAGGAAAACTAGAAACAAACTTTCCTTCCTGGGAGGGCAGTGCAGGAGTGAAATTCCAGAGACTCAGGGAGTAAACAAGTTGGGAAAGGGTTGCAAGCCTGGTTTGGAGATTCATCCCAGCAGCGTATGGCTGACTATGACAGTGATTATAAATGCAAAAAAAGAGACTTTGAAATACTTCAACTTGACCTTCTGTGTGACCTTCACTTTGGAGAGGACTTTGGGAAAAAGGTAGTATAAAATTCTGTCATCTCCCTCTTGGAAAATGCTACAGAATATGAGGATAACAGCAAAAGGGCTTTTTCAGACAAAAGGAAGTTGTGTCCCTGATAAAGGTAAGTTTTGAAAACCTACTGTCAGCCTTTGAAGTATTATCCAATCCAGAAGAAAATGTCATGCAAGAGGGTCAGGTCACATTTTTCTCTTTGATGTGATTTTTCTTTTCTTTCCTGAATTATCTTCCCTTCTGGCAGGAAGCTCTGGATGAGATTAATCCAACACAAAAATATTGCACACAACCAGAATCCTCCTTCAACAATGGATACCTGAGGCTTCTAGATCTGCTCATATAGACCGTTGGCAATTATATTGGCCATGCAGCAATAAAATAAAAGAAAATGTGCATTCCCTAAGGGAAAAAAAATCAAATTTTTAAGTGTGCCAGAAGAAGCCATAAAAGGTTCCAGTCTTTTATTGCCAAAAGCAATTAAAGGGCAATATCCGAATCCCTCAGTCATTAACACAAAGCCTGTATGTGTGTTCCAAAGCCATGCATAAAAAATGACAGTGCTATCTATCATTCAGCTATTTTTCATATTGCCAAAAGAATAATTATTGTTTGTCTTCTGAAAGATTTTCCAGCAAAAATATTTTAGTGAAAGTTCTTCTATTGAGGGATGTCTAAGAACACTAGGAGTGCACCTGAAGGACAAAAGAAATGAACATTATAGAAATCCCAGAAGGCCTACTGGGGTTGGGAGCTCCACATCTCTATGAAGCCTAACACTGCATGTGGGACTTCTGACAATCTTAGTATCTATTATCTCGCATAAGAAAATGAAATCCAGGGTTGTGGAGATACCTCATTCAGTAAAGTGCTTGCATTGCAAGCATGAGGACTTGAGTTTGGCTTTCCATAACTCATGTGAAAACCTGTGCTTGGTGGTTTGCACTGGAATGATGGAGACAGGAGGATGCCTGCGACTTGGTTGCAGCTGGTCTTGCTGAATCACTGAGTCCTGGTTCACTGAGAGACTGTGTCTCAAGAATAAGGTAGAGCATGAGTGAGCATGACACTCAACTTCTGGCCTCCACGCACACACATGTACACATGTCCCTCCCACACACATAAATGCATGCATAAACTGAAATTCAAATTAACAGAAACTGGTCTTCATTAATTATGAGTGAAGATAGGTTGACAAATCTGGCTATCTTGTGCCTACATGGGAATATGAAAACATTAAGTGTGTTACTGACAAATTTTCAAAAGACCCAAAAACAGAAACTATAACACTATTAGTCAAAACAGTTTCAGACTAATATTGATATCACAGTTTTCTCATTTTCAAGAGGTATATTAATATAAAGTATTAATCCATTACCTTTTCTCTTTTGTATTCTAACTTCACTCTTACTGTCATTATTATATAATATCAATTAAGTAAGATTTCTGGTGTGTTCCATTTCTGGCCATTATTATACCTTAACTCATTAATGCATTCAATATAGGGGGATGTTATTTAGGCAATCCCCTGCTGGTGTAAACTGTACTGCACACATCTCTGAGCCAAGGAACAGAAGAGGCTAAGCAAAGTGAAGGTGGACCATGGCTACCTCCTTGTCTAGTCACATTTTCTAGTATCTCATCTATTGTTGTCTATTGTTGTAATCCTTTTTCAACTTCAAAAGATCTCAGGCTGGAGAGATGGATCAGTGGTTAAGGCACTTGCCTGCAAAACCTAATGACCTGAGTTTGATTCCCCAGTGCCCATGTAAAGTCAGATACGCAAAGTGCCACATGGGTCTGGAGTTCATTTTCAGTGGCTAGGGCCTCTGGCATATCAACTCACTCTCTTTTTCTTTGTCCCTTCTCTCTCTCTCTCTCTCTCTCTCTCTCTCTCTCTCTCTCTCTCTCTCTCTCTCTCTCTCTCTGCTTGCAAATAAATATTTTAAAAATTTGTCTTCATTACTTATCTCTCATATTTCTCTTACTATTTTCTTTTCTTTTTAAAAAATGTTTAGTTGTGTGTATGTGTGTGTGTGTGTTTGTGTGTGTGATGTGCATGCATGTCAGAGTCTACAAAAAGAACGTAAGATGCTTGCACCACTTTTTTGGTCCAGTTTTATGTAGATGGTTGGGGAACTGAACCTGGGCTGGCAGACATTGCAAGCAAGCACCTTTAACCACTGAGCCATATCTCCAGCTCCTTCTTACTTCGTTTTCTATTGCTATCACAAAATAAAGCTGAATACTTTATAAAGAAAAGATACTTATTTCTAATAAATTCAGAAGTTCACAAGCATGGTGCAAACATGATCTGATAGGTTCTCACACTAGATGGCAACACAATGAAGGAGTACATGCACACAGCACTGCTGAAGAGGTAGGTATTCAGGGGACATGCAAGGCTCCCTTGTAACAACCCATTCTTATAGGATCCCATCTAGGCTTTTGGAATCTCTATTAATCCTTCTAAGGGTGGTTCCTCCAAGACCTAATTCCCTTCCATTAAGTCTAACCTGCTGAAGGCTGTACAGCCTCAACACCACAATGCTAGGGACCAACCTAGCGACAGAGGAATATTTGGGGAACACATTCAAATCATAGCCAAACCACAACAAAAATGGCTTCCAGACTCTTCATCCCAATCCTCATGGCCAAAATGGGCAGTGACTCTAATTCCTGATAGGGAGAATTAGTTTGCTTAGCAAAGGCAGAGGCTTACTTACATGTTTATCTAGAGAATTTGGAGGTTTTCAAGGGCAGAAAGAGTCAATAGTAACTCTATCCCATAAACCACCCATCTTTGATGCAACTTTGTAACAGTGTGACAGTGCACCAACTCCATAGGACTAGGGATTCTGGGAAACCCAGGCAAAAATCCACTTATGCTAGTTGGTCATGTAGTTGTGGGTAAAATTTTTCTCAATTTTCTCATTTGAAAAAAAACTGAGGGTCTAGGCCTAGATTGTCTCTAAAGCCCCTTCCAACCATAACATTCAATGGTTATGACTCATGGCCATGGCAGCTTAAACTATGGATGGCCCTAGATTTGAGCCAAATTTACATCGCATCAAAGTGAAGAGACAAACAGCCACTGAGCCAGAGACTATGAGTCAATCACCACGGCACATTTGGAGAAATGAGAAAGTATCAGGTTGCTGTTCAAGGGACCAGGTGTTTTACATGCTGTGTGTTGTTCTTCCACAAATGTTGGCTTCTTAGATCATGTCTATATCTGCGAGTTCTTCTGTTAAAACCTATCCACTGAGACAAACTCTAAAATGTTCACTTGCTGCTACCTAGAACTCCTTTCACTCCATTGACAAACACTGAGATTCACTAGTCTTTCAAACTTCTGCATATCATTCTAGTTTACACAACAAATACTTCTAGATGGGCAAGAGCCAGCTTTTTTTGGTATTTGGAGGGCAGGCCAGATCTTGAAGTGGTCTTTTAAATTGAAAACCAAATGTGGGTGAGCTCATTTGCTGGAACTTCATGAAGGAGAATCTATTTCACTGCCTTGGCATAAATTAGCTGGGTGAGCTAGTGATTCTACCACCTTTCACTGAGATGGGAAATTGAGCCCTGAAATGAAGGTCAAAGAGAGGCCTGGGTCCCCAGGAAATGTAGAAGAAGGGGAGCAGAGATGTTGAGATGTGTTGGTTTCCTGGCTAGAAGTCAGAGGAGGAGGTAAAGAAATAGGAACAGGGAGATTGCAGGCTTGAAATGATCAGTGGAGAGATGGGAGGGTTTGCAGACGTGACTAGTCTTCAGTGTGAGGAAAATAAGTAAGAGAATTGTCAGAGGAGGAGAAGAGCCACCACAGCTCTGTCTGACAGACCAGATGCTCAACTCCAGGGCAAGGAGCAGCCTGCTGAGGGTCCCTCTGACCCAAGTAAGACCAAACAGCTTCTGTGGGCTCATATTAAGAAAGAGCTTCTGTTATCATTCCCCTTGCTCAGTGAGTCCTTTAAACGTGGGTATCCATGGGCTGTTTCCTCAGACCTCTGCACTCCCTTCAGGGAGATTTCATTCATTGACACATTTGCAGTTGATCACCATCTGTGCACCACCAAATCTTTTCACCTACTCCTAAGCACAGAAAATTTCCCAGGGTGTTAGACCCAAAGAACCATCAGGTGTTTAAATCTTTCCATTTAGACATCACTTAGACACCCTTAAATCCAATCTAAATCCAAACTTGGTATCTCTTTTCTCCCACATGCTGCTGTAACTTCTCAGTACATACCACCAATGCCATCCTGGTTACTTGTCTCTGTAACCTGAACATCAACTTTAATTACCCTTGCATCCCCTTTTAATTAGTGAATACCGTGCAGATTGTTTCCTTCAAGTCTCAGATCTGTTTTGCCTCTCTGCTCGATGCCACTGAGTTCATGTAGTCCCTCGCCGCTCCTTTCCTGGATGCTACAAGCTCTAACAAATGTCTCATAGTTGCCCTGCTACCAATCTTGCTCCTTTCTGTTGATCTTTCATATAATTTCAGAATAAACTTTTTAAAATATTAAGACAATCTAATTACTCCCTTGGTTAAAACCCTTGGGCGACCCCAAAAACAAAGTCAAAAATCAAACAGTACCTGAGACTACATAGCGAATTCTTGGTCATCCAGAGCTAGAGAGAGACCCTACCTTGAAAAAACAAAAGCCAAAAAACAACAATAAGCAACTAGTAAAATTTGAAGAAAGCCATGCAGCATATATGACAGAGACTTTATGGGTCTAATATTGACAGGGTGACCATAAGCTTATAAGAAGATAATTAAAAGGCTGACAAACCATGAAAAGATTCTAAGCTCTACTTGTCAAGTAAATGCATATCAAGAGAATGATGAGCTGCTACTTCTTCATATGTAAGATGAGCAAAAACTAAGAAGACTGAGAACCTCTGACACTCCGGGGGGGGGGGGGTCACAGCTTTTATGAGTAGTCTGCCAGTACTGATTAAAAGAGGGAAGAACCTGCAGCTATCCCACATAAAGCACCAAGCAACAAAGCAAAAAGATCAATATGGAAGGATGCTAGTATAAGAATGATAGTTTTATTTTCATAACAATGGGAAAAACTAGAACCTCCCGAATGACCTTCAAAAGTGGAAAAGTTAAACAAAGTGCATCTATAATACAGACCAATACTGGATAGCAATTTAAAGGAATGAATCTGATAACTATATTATCATAGAACATTGTCCATAACACACCATTCTTTTGAAAAAGCAGGTCACAGAGGGCTGGGAAGATGGCTCAGCATTAAAGGCACTTGCTTGCAAGATTACTACACTCCTCAGCACCACCCACCCAAGGAAAGCCAGAAGCAAATGGGAGGCGGAGTCAGGTGGATCAGGAAGCTCCAGGGCCAGAGAGACTGGCACAGGTGAGGCAAAGCAGCCAACAAGGTAACAATGGAGAAGCTGCCTCAAGCAGGGTGGAGGGAGAAGACAGTCACCCTGAGGCTGTCTTCAGATCTCCACACATTGAAGTTGCTTACCCATACACGCATACACATCATACACATCCACACATACGTGCATACACACACACACATAAAGTAGATCACAGAATAATGTGTACAGCAAAATTCTATATATATAACAAGTTATGTATTTTCATACATATGGTTCATAAAATGATGTGACCTTTCCTAATAAACTTTCAAAAATATTGAGACAATCTAATTACTCCCTTGGTAATATACATGCACACATATAAACACATAAACAAAAATGTATATACATATATATGCATATGTACATATATATAAGGCCATTTATGTACACATATATTATGTTATATATACACATATATGTGTATATGTGCCATATGGCAAAGGCTAGAGGTCCAGGTAGAAGACGATTTGTTATTTATGGACTTACTTCTTTTGATCTTCTGATTAACATTCACCTCTTCTTGCAAGACCTTGTTTACCACCTTCATGAAATGCCATCACCACAGCCCATAACTATTTTTTAGGCTTACTTCTGACAGGTGTATTGTCTCCTTCCAACCAGAATATAAACTTCATGAGTTTCCCCAGTGCCATACAGGGCCTGTCACTTAGAATATGAGTTGAATTCATGTATTAAGTAACAAGTCAGTTGCTTCTATAATTTAAAGTAAAATTATGGGCTGGAGAGATTGCTCAGTGTTTAAGATGCTTGCTTGCAAAGACTGATGGCCTGGGTTTGATTCCTCTGTTCCCACATAAAGCCAGATGTACAAAGAGGCACATGCACCTGGAGTTCGTTTGCAGTGACAAGAGGACCCAGTGCACCTATTCTCTATCTCTCACTTTCTCTCTCTTGCTCTCTCTTTCTATCCTTCCAAATAAATAAATAAATTTTAAAGTAAAATTCATAGGAATTTTATATAGGTTCTTCATAGTTCAGGGACTCAAAATTTGGTGTGTTTTCATTCAGCCTGAGTTCTGACTTCCCCTAAGCTTCCCCATCAGGGTCCCGTGTGGTAGCCCATGAACTTTATCTTTTCCAGGAGTTTTCTTTAGGGCAAAGATTCTTTGAGATTAGGCACCTTGTTTTATTGTACATTGGATTCTAGTTCTTATAATACATTCAATGCATTGGTGATTCCTTGGGGAATGTTTGTTAAATGAGTGCCTCAAGTACAGATAAACTGGAAATGAATAAACAGCTCAGAACAGGGAATCCTCTTCTGAGAGTTTCAGCAGCTAGATTGCCATGTTGGTTCCAAGGCCTGGTACTCAGGGAAATCACATGCATTTCTTTACAGGGTTGTTTGCAAAATGAGAAGAATAGGTATGAACTAGGCCTAAAGTTCAAAGAACTTTAACAAGTATTGTTACTTTTTCATGTAAGAATAAATTTAATGTCACATTTATGTATATCAATAAAATTTAACCTAAAGCAGATGCAACTTACTTGGTGTTGTAGTCAGCTTTCTCATTGCTACAGCGAAGAACCAACCAAAAAGCAGCTTGTGGAGGAAAGGGTTTATTTTGGCTTACAGACTTGATGGGTTTATTTTGGCTTACGGACTCCAAGATGGCAGGGAAACTGATGGCATGAGCAGAGGGGTAGACATCACCTCCTGGACAAATCAATGTGCCAAACATTGTCAAGGGGAAGCTGAATATAACCCCCATAAGCCCACCAACAACAACACAGCTCTTACAAGGTTTCAATACCCAAACTGCTATCATCTGGGGATCAAGCATTCAGGACGTTCATTTGTGGGGGACACCTGGATGAAACCATCACACTTGGCAAGAAATTGAAATTCAGTTATCACTGGTGTGGTGTTTCTTTCCACTACCCCAGGGATGGGTCAAAAGTACCGAGGGACCCTCATTGCTCCTAACATTTGAAAAAGACACTCTTGTCTTCCTTTTTATTTTTTTATTTATTCATTCTCAAGCAGAGAAATACAGAGAGAGAGAGAGAGAGAGAGAGAGAGAGAGAGAATACCATGGCCACCGCCTTGTGGGTCTGGCTTATGTGGGTCCTGGGGAATTGAACCTGGGACCTTAGGCACCAGACAAGTGCCTTAACCGCTGAGCCATCTCTCCAGCCCCCAAGACTATTTTTTTTGAGGTAGGGCCTCACTCTATCCCAGGCTGACCTGGAATTCACTATGTAGTCTCAGGGTGGCCTTGAATTTATGGTGATCCTCCTACCTCCGCCTCCCAAGTGCTGGGATTAAAGGCGTGTGCCACCACGCCCGGCTTCTTGTCTTCTTTTGATACTCTAACTGCAATATGCTCAATATTCAAAGTTCCATTCAAAGACAACAGCCAACCTGGGACATGCCCTTCACTCAGCTGGAAACTCTGGCATTTGGGACCGTGAAGTTTTCCCTCGGGTTCCCAGCAGCACTGTGAGGAATTAGGATGCTACATGCTGTTGAATGTACCTAGAGACTTGAAGCCGTTCCCTACTCTGGGAAGATACCTTCCTTTCCCAAGTTGTCCATGCCCATCCCTACCCCATGTCAGCTCATTTCCTTCTCTTTTTACACAAACCTACTAAAATCTCCACAGAGAGTCTTCAAGCAACTTCTGATGTCCAAGACAAAACACAAAGAAACTGAATAGAAACAAAACACAAACACCCCCAGCTATTACCCAGACATGTTGTGTTGAACAACTGAAAAGGAGGAACAACAGAAAACCTAGCACCATGCACTTAGCTGCAATTCCTGTAAAAAGCTTTCAAATGACAATATGGTTTAAATCTGAAATGTGCCCCAAGGGATCATGTTCTGAATGCCTGTCTGCTAGCTAAGCTAGTGGTGCGGTGCTGCTTTTGGAGGCGTGGGACCTTTAAGACATGGGCCCTTGCTGGCAGAGATAGGTCACTAGGGGTAGGCTTTGGAAGGTTCCAGCCTGGGCCCTGATTCCAGTCCTCTGAGTCCCAGTCCACCATCATGTGAGCCGACTCCACGACATCTTGCTGCAATGGACTGAGATTCTTCAGAATGCCTTCCTCTTCAGGATGGGCTGAAATTTCTGTGAAACCTGGAAACAAAATAAACCTTCCTTCAGGGAAGGTGTTTCTGTCAGCTATTTTGATCACAGTGACAGAAAATTAACTAGCACAGAAAATTGGGACCAGATGAAAAGAGCCATTTCTCTGACAAATGTGACCGTGTAGGTCTTAGACCTTTAGCACTGGTTGGAATGTGGAGGAGTTTGGAAGCACAGAAGAGCCACAGGCTGTAAGGTGAGCTTAGTGAGTGCTCTGGTGGGGTTTCAGAATACCAGAGTGTCCAGAGAAATGTGAACAGAAAAAGTCTCGGCTTGAAGTTTCAGGTGGGAATGTGGACTCTACTGGAAAGCACATTGTTGCAGCCAACTTCTCATTTCTGCACAGAAAGAACCCAACCAAGAGCAGCTTATGGAAGAAAGGGTTTATTTTGCCTTATAGACTCAGGGGGAAGCTCCATGATGGCAGGGAAAACCAATGATAAGAGAAGAGGGTGGACATCACCTCCCAGCCAACATCAGGGGGCAACAGCTACAAAGAGTGTGCTAAACACTGGCAAGGGGAAGCTGGCTATAACACCCATAAGCTCACTCCCAACAACACAACTCCAATTCCAAAATTGCCATCATCTGGCAATAGAGCATTCAGAACACATAAGTTTATGGGGACACCTGGATCAAGCCACCACATATACACTAAAGGTCATTTGTGTTATACTCTGACAAAGAATTGGTCTATGTGCTACCCATGCTCCAAAAATGTGAGTGAGGTTAAATTGGGAAAAAATGGACTTATAAATTTGATAGAGGAAGTTTCAAGTCATTATAGCTTTCAGACTATGGCATGGTTGTTTCTGACTACATTTAGTCAGACTCACAGTGAGAAGAAGAAGCAGAAACAAAGAGTTAGAGCACATGTAATTGGTCAGAAAAAGAACATGTTGCAAACAGAGCAAATATGAAGCAAGAAGCCCGAGTTGTGATAGAGATTAATACATAAAGAAGAAACCACACATTTTACAATAGTACCAGAAAGATGTAGTGAGGGCATTTCAAGATATGCTAAGTCAGGGCTGGACAGGTTGCTTAGTGGTTAAAGCACTTGTCTGCAAATCCTGATGACCCAGGTTCAGTTTCTCAGTACCCAAGTAAAGCCAGATGCACAAAGTGGCACATGCATCTGGAGTTCATTTGCAGTGGCAAGAGGCCCTAGTGTGCCCATTCTCTCTCTCTCTCTCTCTCTCTCTCTCTCTCTCTCTCTCTCTCTCTCTCTCTCTCTCTCTCTCTCTCCTATCTCTGCTTGTAAATAAATAAAAAATATTTTTAAAAAGAAGTGTCAAGACCTCACCCAAAGAAGGCTCAAGAGTATAAAATTGAAAATCTATTTAAAAGACTTTGACCTTCAAAAGACAGCACCACAAGAGTTTGTTTGGTTTTATTTATTTTGTGTTTTATTTTTAAAGGACTTAGAGATTTCAAAAAATCTTTTTGCTCTTAGCTAAAAACAAAATAATAATCCCTGCTTCAGAAAAATGGATAGGTCTGAAAAAAATCATCATTTTAAGCAAAAGAAGCCAGCTCAGATAAACAAACATTGCATTTTTTCCTCAAATGTGGAATCTAGATTTCAATATGTAGAAGAAGATGAAGCTATTGGAGAAAAGAAGGGAAACCACCAGAGGGAAGAGTGGGGCAGGAGATGGTAATGGGGTGGGGCTAATTATGATAATATATATGATATACACGTATATAAATGTCCTAAAGAAACCCATCATTTTGTAAAATGAATATAGGCTAAGGAATAAAGGGTGATGACATAAAATACAAAAAAATAATAATGATAATTCCTGCGTGAATCACAAGATAATTTCGAGGATAATCAAATACAAAAGAGGCAAACATGCTGAAAAGCACCAATGTAGTCATGTATAATGTCACACACCTGTGATTCCAGCACTTGGGAGTCTAAGGCAGGGACATTGCGGTATTATCTACATGGCAAGACTATGTCTCATAACAAAAAGTATGACACTTCGTTCAACTGTGAGATAACATGTTTAGAAAGAAAGGAAGAGAGAAAAGAGAGAGAAAATCAACCCTACCTCTTCTCATACAACTGTACTTCAGCCTGGCAGACTTGCCTAAACATCTGTTGGTCACAATACCGCTACCCCGAATTAGCAAGCAAAACATCTAAACAGCTTTCGACAGTTCCATCACCATACAATCTTGGTCAAGCTGGGGATGGAAGAAAAGTGCTTAACTGATCTATTCTTTCCCTGGACTATAGGATGGACTAATTCTAAGATTTTTATCTTGGTAAGGAAATACTTAGAATCTGTATCTTTTTACATCAATGTATACACTTCATCATAATTACTTCCTTTAGTCTGAAATTTGGGTGAAAAATCAGGTGACATTCAGATCTGGAATATATTAAATACCTTTGGGTTTGATTGAGTCAGATTTGTAAACAAATGATTTCCCTAGAAACACGAAGTCACATAAAATCTTTTACTATTAATGCCTTGTTCTCTTCTGACACCATAAATAAACCTTATTTCCCCTGGAGGATTAGTGAGAATAGCCCATATTGAAAAATCCTTCTTTTTGCAAAGGTATTAGGTAATTGCTACCTGCTGCCTTCTACTGACTTTCCTTTAGTTCCTAATGAAGAAAGTATACAATGTTTCAAGTTGAGCATTTCTTGGAGCTCCGCTTGCAAGCAGACTTCTACTATCTTGGCATTTCTACAAGTCTGCCTCGTGATTTACAGTGCAGCAGGCTATGGGAAGCAGCTTCCTCTCTAACATGTCAGATAACATGGGTCTTGTAGCATTTTATAATCATCTGCTGCTACCCCCGACCCAGCATCTCATTTCCTTCCTAGCTCCCTATCTGACTGGGTGCCTTTGTAGCATTTACTACATAAGCCTGGGCATTCTAAGGGCCTTCATCTTCTTTCTTTCTTCTTCCAATGCACAAGTATGGGTCTTTGCTATCGTGCTCTGCACCAGGTTCTGTGAGAAGATACAGAAGTATAGCAAACCACCAAGTAATTTATAGTCGCATAAGGCAGGGTGCCCCTAAAGATCTCCTGCAAGAATGATGATAGCAGAGGTGGTAACTGTGAGGGGTGCATGCAAAGGAAATGAAATCAGCCTGTCACAGAGTCATCTGCACTCACATGTGCATTGCAGCCAAGAAATTAAAGCAGCTATCTCAGTGTCCATCAGCTGATCAATGAATATAGCAAGAATGGTACACCATTCAGTGCCATTCCTCCATAGAACAAAAGAATGAAACCATGTCCTTTGTTTCAGTAGGAATGTAACTAGAAAACGTAATGCTAAGGGAAATAAGCCAGGGACAGAAACACAACTACCCCAAGATCTTACTCCTATAAGGAATCTAAGACAAATTGAACCCATGGAAGTTGAGAGGATAATGGTAGTTACCCAAGGTTTGGGAGAGTGAGGGTGGGGAGAAGAGGAATGACTGACAGATGATCACTGTTATAGTTAGAATGGAGCAAAAGTTCAGATGTGTCATTGCCCAGGATAGTGACATTTAAGCTAGAAGAGAGACTGGCATGGTGGCTCATGCCTTTAGTCCCTGCATTGAGAAGGCTGAGGTAGGAGGATCATTGCAAATTCAAGGCCAGCCTGGAGCTACAGAGTAAGTTCCAGGTCAGCCAGGTCTACAGTGAGACGCTACCTCAAAAACAAAAAAGCTAAAAGGAAAGATTGAGGATATGAATGTATTTGACTGAGTTTAAACATTTTTTGAAACAGCACATGGTATCCCATGATAATGGTCAATTGTTATATATCAGTTAAAAATAAATTTAAGTAAAGTTTTAAATAGTATTTGTAACATGGAAGTTCTTGGAAGAGCTATTCTTCAGAGTGAACAGGATTTGAATGTAGGAAAATGGAGGAAGAACACCAAACGAAAAAGTGTATGTGATAGAAAGGACCCCCTCCTCTCTCTCTCTCTCTCTCTCTCTCTCTCTCTCTCTCTCTCTCTCTCTCTCTCTCCCTTTCACCCTCTTTCTCTCTCTCCCTTTTTCTCTCTCTCCCTTTTTCTCTTTATCTCTCCCTCCCTTCTCCCCTCCCACCCTTTTTATCTGTGAAGAATAAAATAAAATAGAAGAAGCCAGCATATTCAAGGTCCATAAGCAGGTCAGACAGCTAGATAATAAGGCTTCTGGTTGGAAGTGAGGCGGTCTAAGGCTCCAAAGAAAGGTAGTTAGCAAGTTAGTACTGTGACCACGCTCTTATTAGTCAGTGGGGAAAGCTGTTCTCTCCATTCTAGCCTGCACTCTAAGTAGATGAAAGAATGGAGGGAACGAAGAGCATAAAAAATAGATATGCCTTGGTTTCTCTTCTCCAGAAATGTAATGGAGAAGGACACACTGGAGGTCCTTGTAACATAGTGTGCTACATTATATGTGCCTGATTCTCTCTCCTCTGAATCTCTGAACTACTATGAGAACAAAATGTCTCCAAACTCTGAAACCCGATTTCTAAAAAGAATATGTCTGTGTCCAACAGGAAAACACTACATGATGTTTCTACTGTGTGTTTGGTTAGCAAGAACCTGTTCTCTTCTCCTTTCCCTCCCTCCTCCTACGTTTTCTTCTTCCTCCTCCTCCTCCTATTCTCTGTCTCTCTCTTTCTCTCCCTCCCTCCCTTCTTCACTTCCCCATGGGTATGGGTGTGAGACAGATAACACATTATGTAACACTACATGTAGCAAATGTAAAACCATGCAAAACAGTACAAGTTCTAGTGAATGGAAAATCCATGCTAAATGCTTATTTTAATTTCTTTTTATGTAGAGATTGTGTGTGTGTGTGTGTGTGTGTGTGTGTATGAGAGAGGGAATGTGTATGTGTGTGTATGTGTATGTGGGGGGGGGTATGAGAGAGGGAGAGTGTGTGTGTATGTGTGTGTATAAGAGAGAGAGTGTGTGTGTATGTTTGTGTATGTGTGTATGTGTGTGTGTTTGTGTGTGTGTGTGTGTGCACTAGCACACGCACACACAAGTGTCCAGGCTGGTTGGTAGGTGCAAGTTAGCACTGTGGATGTGAGAAGACAGGTTTGGGGTTGGTCTTCGCCTTTTCACCTCCTATGAGGCCAAGTTTCCCTCAGTGTCACTGCTGCACCACAGGCCTTCTGGGAACTCCTGTCTCCGCCTCCCATCTCACCTTCAGCACGCTGAGATCACCCCCGACAGCTTCTGGCTTTATACACAGGGTCTAAGGATCGAATTCATGTACAGTATCAATTGTCGTAGGTTGGCAGGCAGATGACATCACGGTCTACTTTACATGCTCATCATGAAGAATGGTATTTAAGTGTCTTCCCACGAACTCCTTTAGCACCTGGGAAACGTCTTGATAGAACCATCTCTTCATGTCTTGTGGTCACTCTTACACTCAATTGGTTGGGATTTTCATTTCATTATGTTTTGTTTCCATTGCTGATTTTGTGATTTCTTTGTATGTTCTGGTCAGTCGTTCTTTGTCAAAGATGTTGTCTGCAAATATTTCAGCCAACAGTTAGCTTGGTAACTAATTCTGCTAACATAAAGGAGCTTTTCATTTTACTGAAGTTCTGCATATCCATTTCATCTTTTAATTATTGTGGCATGGTGTCAACTTTAACAACTTTTTAGTTACCTCAAGCTTCTAGAGACTGTCTCCTGTATTTTTGCTAAAATTTAACAGGCTTACTTTTTTTACAGAAGCCTTTTTAAGTTAATTTTTTAATAAGGTATATTACCTCGATGATAGGTCGTTTTTCTTCTCATGAATGTTGGTCTGCTCTGGTACCAGTCACTGGAAAAAAAACTGTCTTTCTGAATTGCTTTAGCAGCTTTGTCAAAAATTGTTTGACAATATTTTGTTGGTCTATTTCTGGGTTCTCTCTTCCATCCCCATGGTAAATTATCAATCCCTTTGTTTCATACTGTCTCAATTACCCTAACTATATAATAAATCTTGATATTGGGTATATTATTCCTCCCATAATTCCCTTTAAAGTTGTTTTAGCTCTTCTACTCTCTTTGACTTTCCATGAAACTTTACAAATGATCTTTTATACATTAAGCAAAAAACCAAGTTGATAGTTTGAACTATATTAAGCCTCTGTCAATTTAGGGAGAATTGCTACCTTACTATGTTTAGATCTTCTAATCCATGAACAGATATGTCTCTCCACTTATATCATAATTTTAATTTTAATTTATTATTTATTTGGAGAGAGAGAGAGAGAAAAAAGTAGGCATGGCAGGTCACCCAGCATTGCTACTAATCTGCAAATGGATGCTCCATTCTGTGTCTGGCTTTACATGAGTACTGGGGAATCAAATGTGGGCTGTCAGGCCTTGTAAGCAAGTGCCCTTAGAAGCTGAACCATCTCTTCAGTCCCTCGTGAATTTATTTCATCAGAACTTTGCACATTTTATTCTATAAGTTATATCCATGTTTTTATAACTTCATATCTAAGTATTTTTCTAGCAATTATGAAAGGTGCTGTACTCTTAACTTCACTGTCCACATGGTAATTGATGCTATATTAAAATATAATAATTTTATGTGTCTATCTTATATCCTGTGACACTATTAAACTTAATTCTTGGAGTTTTTTGTTTGTTTGTTTTGTTTTGTTTTGTTGGGTCTATTGGATTCATCCTAAATAATCATGTCACCTATAAATAGGGACAGTGTTTTTTTTTTAATTTCAAATATTAGACCTTTATTTCCTTTTCTTGCATTATTATATCAACCAAAACTTCCAGAACTTTATTGGTCATAAGTTACCAATAAAAATGACATCCTTGCCTTGTTCTTGCTTGAGATAGACAGTAGTTGGTCTTTTATTACTAAGTACAAGGTTAGCTTTAGGGTGTTTTAGATGCTTTTTATCAAGAGCAGATCATTTTCCTCTAATCTTGTTTTCCTGAAGCATTTTATCATGAATGAGTGTTTTTATTTTTAAACTTATGAATGCTGTCATGGTTTGATCCAGTTGTCCCCCACAAACAAATGAATGTGTTCTGAGTGATGGATCCCCAGCTGATGGCAGTTTGGGTTTTACAACCTCGCTGGAGCTGTGTTGTCAGGGGTGGGCTTATGGGGATTATAAACCCGCTTCCCCTTGCCAGTGTTTGGCACACATTCCTGCTGCTATTCACAGTGCTGTGGTGGAGGTGATGGCCACCCCTCTGCTCATGCCATCATTTTCCCTGCCTTGATGGAGTCTCCCCTGGAGTCCGTAAGCCTAATAAACTCTTTCCTCCACAAGCCACTTTTGTTTGGGTTCTTTCTGTGCAGAAACTAGAAAGCTGACTGCAACAAATGTCAAACAAAATCAATCCAGAGGATATTTCAAGAACATTCATTATTATCCCTGAACCACAGAATGGCTTTTGTCCTCCATGTATATTGAGAGCTCTCCCAAGTGAAGAACATCTCCTGTGGTGAAACAGTAGATGCCCCTCTAAGGAAGTCTTCTTTTAGACTGGAGAGATGGTTCAGTGGTTAAGTTGCTTGCCTGCAATGCATAATAATGTGGGTTTGATTCACAAAATGGTGCATGCATCTGGAGTTTGTTTGTAGTGGCTAGAAGCCCTGGTGCACCCATTCTCTCTTTCTTTTTCTCTCTCCTTGCAAATAAATAAAATATTTTTAAAATTAAGTATTGTTTTGTTAACCTCAAGACAGTAACCCTTCATCCAGGAGCTTCATTCTCTCTAGAAGAGAAGTAACTTGAAAAAGACAACAGAATTTGATTCTTCTCCCACTTCATAGCTTTCCCCCACTTCTCCATCCTTCTCTTCATAAAGGACTTACACCTTAGCACAGACTTCAGTAAGGCTCTTGGTTGCTACCCTATTGAAGAGTTCATAATTGAACTGCTTAAATTTAAACTAAAGAAATTAAATCTAAGAATAAGTCTAATATATCATAGATGGAAAATGTTGCTTATGGAATGTTATTCATCTCTCCGTGTTTTCTAGATGAAACTATATTAAAATAAAACCACATTACAGATAGAATGGTCACATCAAAATGGAAAGTCTATGAAAACAGAAAACGCAGATCAACTCTAAATTTAGCTAATCCTCATCAGTAGGTTAAATATTCAAGTTTATTCTTAAAGTTCGATGGAATCCAGCTAAAGAGCAAGACAGGAATATTCCTCTCCAATTAACATATCTTGAGAAATTTGCCTTCAATGTTGAAACCATTCTTTCCAAGATTTTATTTCAAAAATTTGCTCTTTAATTCAGCTTCACGTAAGGAAGTAAAAGGAAGAACCTGAATATCCTGGATCACACCTCCATGTCAAGTGTTGTCACTATGCCAGGAAGTTCCAGAGCCAGCTATATGACAATTCATCTTTCTCACTGCAGAATGCAATTATAATAAAGACCTTCTGAACTGACACTCAACCTCCACATCCTTAGGGAAAGCAATTTTTGTCAATGTGTCCCTAAATACTTTCAAATAACTCTGATCCTAAGTGGTAAAGATTGAGTAATTCTTCTGATCTCATAGGGCCAGGGACCTTGGTAATGCCATGTCTATTTCACTTCGATTAACTCTGAATGAAGGAGAGTTCTGCTTTGGATACTTGGCAATGTAACCATAAACAGAAGACTAATCTTTCAATAATACAAGTTTAAGAAAACAAGAGGTGACTGGAACTCTGTTTTAATGAAATTACCCGTGCATGGCAGTTTCAGGAAGTATTTTTTTCTTCTTCTAGGAGTGTCGAGAGAGCCACATTGCCTCTACCCAGTGAAAGTAATTGAGTGAATGATTTCACTTGTTTCTTCTTTGGCTGGAATTAGGTCGTTGTCATCTGTGGATGTGCTAAATACCATAGGGGCAGGAGGCTGTTTTCTTGTGTCATTGATGTAGGGCTGTGTTGTCCCTTGCCACCTTTGAGCAAAGTCAATGTGGAGTAGAATCAGGGCCAGATTTTCCACTGCCGAAGTGAAGTAGGGAATTGGGGCATTTGTTAAGTGGAGCACATTTAAAAGGAGCAATACTTTCCTTCAAGTTACTCACATGCTTCAGGGCAAATATCTAAGGGCTCTGGCCTAACTCAGTTTTAACTATTGATGTCTAACCATCGAGCCTCTTCCAGGGGCCATGACAAAGGCAAGTGAATGAGGAGTTTTCAGGGGAACACCTATTGTGCACATAAGCCAGGAAAGAGATGGATTACAGTGTTCTTCCTGAAACTAGCAGACAGAATCAGCAGGACCTGGGGCAGGGTCTACCCAGGAGGCAGGATTCAGCTCAGTTGAAGGAGAAGCTACAATCTTCCCAGTGACAAGATGGGCTTCTTTGAGAAGTCTGAGTTGTCTGTAGTTGAAAATGTTCAAGGAAAAGATTAGCGATTAGATCAGTGTTTCTCAACTGTGGCAGTATGATTCATGGTAAGGTTATAATATATATTATATAATAATATATTCATAATATATTCATAATATTATATAATAATAAATTATAATATATTCATAACTTGTAAGCACCATTTTTTGTTTTAAATCTGAAAGGAGGGCTGGAGTGAAGGCTCATTGGTTAAAGATGCAGCTTGCAAAGCCTGATGGCCTGGGTTCAGTTCCCTAGTACCCACATGAGCCAAATGCACAAAATGGAGCATGCATCTGGAATTCATTTGCAGTGGCAGGAAGCCCTGACACATACCCATTCTTTCTATCTCTCTCTCCCTCCTAATAAATAAAAATATTTTAATATGAATGGAATGGATTGAATCAAAAGAGAGATCAAAATATCAAAATATCAAAATAATCAAAATAACATAGAATTATAACCAAAAGCAAAGTTATTTTGTGAAATTCCATCTTTATTGTCATAAAAGTTAATAAAATAAAAATAAAAGTCATAAGCTAAAATACTTTCTGTTTGGGCTACAGCCTTAAAAAATAGCAAACACATTGCATTGCATACCTAGTAGAGGTAACATAAATACTGAATGGAAGTGACTGAACTACATGGCTCTGAAGACCAAAGCAAACAGAAAAACACAATCGTGGTATTGAAAAGGTCATAAGCTAAACATCCATAAGCTAAACAGAAGTCAGTTCTTAAAAATATGTGGAATTGTTTCCTGATATTGGAAAACATTTTTGAAGGTTCTCCTCTCCTACAGAATTATATCCATATCATCAAGGGGCAATAGGTTAAATGACTATCAGCTTAAGTTAATAAACAATATCTTCCTCTCTGCTTGTCCCAGGAAAGTCCAAATGCTTTTCCATTTAGACCTTTGAATACTTAAAAAATTACATTATTGTCGGTTCTTTAGAGATGTTTCTCTACCTTCCTCTCTCATCATCACCAGATATAAAATTAGCTTTCAAAACACAACAGGGTCTCCACTTAAGTCAGGAATAAGACAGATTGCACTGCTATGCCTAAACTAGCAGAAGGAATCAACAGGACCCTTGGCAGGGTCTCCAGTTCCTTTTACTGTCTCCAGTCAACATAAAACAGAATACAGTAGGTACTCAATAAATGCTTCAGGAATGAGTTAAGGTCCTTGGGGTGTCATCATCTAGAGTGAGAAGAGGAAGGGTAACTAAGAAACAAAGGTTAAGGGTTGAAGGTCTAAGTTGAACAATTCAAGAGACATCTCTGGAAACTCCCGGAAGGCAAGCTAGACTTCCACATAGAATAAAATTAGTTTGTTTCCATTTCCTCTTCTCTGATATCTCAATAAGATCACTAAGGAGACTTAAGCTTCAAAGAATCTCTCACTCTTCAGAAAGCTCTTACCTATACCTATAGCACAGGAAATAGTCCCAAGACTCAACAAATGAGACTACATGAAATTAAAGTTTCTTCACAACAAAGGAAACTACTGGCAAAGTGAACAGGAAAGAAGAAAATCTCTGCTGAACAGTCATATGACCAGGGTGGGGGTGGGGGGAGAGGTTGATATCCAGAATACATAAAGAACTGTAAAAACTAAACACCAAAAACTTTGCTAATCAATAAATGGGCTGATGAAGTAAATAGACAGTTCTCAAAAGAAGAAATGCAGATGGCCAACAGATATTTTAAAAATGTGCAATATCCACGGCTAGAGACATGGCTCAGCAGTTAAGACACTTGCCTACAAACTGTAATGACCTGGGTTCAGGACCCCAGTACCCACATAAAGCCAGATGCACAAAGTGCACATGCACCTGGAATTCATTTACAGTGGCTGGCGGCCCTTGGTGCACCCATTCTCTCTCTCTCTCTCTCTCTCTCTCTCTCTCTCTCTCTCTCTCTCTCTCTCTCTCTCTCTCTCTCTCATAAATATTAAACTATTTTTTAAATGTTCAACATTCTTAGCCATCAAGGAAATGCAAGTTAAAATCACTGTGAGATTTCTTTGCCCCTGTAAGAATGGCTAGCATCAAGAAATATAATGAGAGCAAGTGCATGGTGGCGCATGCCTGTAACCCCAGCCTGGGAGACAGAGGTAAGAGGATGGCCGTGAGTTCAAGGCCACCCTGAGACTACATAGTGAATTCCAGGTCAGCCAGAGTTAGAGTGAAACCCTACCTTGAAAAACCAGAAAGAAGGAAGGAAGGAAGGAAGGAAGGAAGGAAGGAAGGAAGGAAGGAAGGAAGGATGTACAGAAGGAAGGAAGGATAGAAGGAAGGAAGGAAGGAAGGAAGGAAGGAAGGAAGGAAGGAAGGAAGGAAGGAAGGAAGGAGGGAAAGAAATAAAGAAAACTAATGATAACAAATGCTGGTGAGATTGCAGAGAATGGGGAAATATTATTCACTGTTTGTGTAAGTGTAAAACTAGTGCAGCCACTATGGAAATCAGTGTGGAGTGTCCTCAAAATGCTAAATATTGAACTCCCATATGACCAAGCCCATACCACTCCTGAGCATATACCCAAAGACCTCTAATCCTACCAGAGAGATTCTTGCACATTCATGTTCATTGCTGCTGTATTCACTACAGCTAGGAGATGCAATCAACCCAGATGCCAATCAACTGATGACTGGATTGTGAAAATGTGGTAGAGATAATGTAGTTTTGCTCAGTTTTTTTTAAAAAAATGAACTTAAAAGAATTGTAGGAAAAAATGTATAGAATTGAAAAAAATATTGAATTGAGGTAACCCAAGCCATGAAAGACAACTATTACATCCTCTCTCATATGCAGATCCCAACTTTAATGTTTGTGGGTGTAAATGAGGGCTATGAGATTGAACATGTGCTATGAGATAGTATAGATATGAGTCACAAGACGGGAACAAGAGGTGATGAGAAGGAGGGAAGGACAAAAAGGGACATGAAAGCACAGAAGAGGCTATGTTGGGGTGAGGCACAAGAGGGGAGGGTCAAAGGAAACAGAAAAGAATCTTTCAATATAGGTTCTAAGTCATTTTTTGTACTGTGGACAGATTTATATACTGTAGAATTTTCATTCTCTCAAACGACTATTACCAGAATAAGTTGCTATCCATAGAATTCATAAAGGACTTAAATAGTAATAGAAGAAAGAAGAAAAAAACAGAGGGGTGGAAAGGGACTTGGGGAAGGGTAAAATCACTATGACTCAAGATGACATCAATGAAGTCTGGGCCACTCCCCAGAAGGGTGTTTCTTCATTTTGTAAACAAATCAGAAATGCATGCCCTTGTAAGACACTAAAACCAAAGAGTGTTTTTCCAAAGAGGGAGTGGTGTCTGGTCATTATAGAAAGGGCAAAGAGCCAGACTTCTGACTTCTTCTTGGCTGTGCCACATAATCTCACTGTACCCTTGGCAGACATCTCAACGTCTTGAGGCCGCTCTTGACTGACACATCTGTGAAATGCATGAGTGCTGGAGCACATGAAGGGTGATGACATCGAACTTCAGATGGTACTCATGGTGGAGAAATGATCATTGACAGGCATCATATTCTGAAGAAGAGTTTGAGTTCTATCCTATAGAGAGGTGCTTGAAAATTACAAAAGATGATCAGTCAAGAAGCATTGACTGTATTACAAACTAGGACCACACATATGAACCGACACAGTAGAGCTATAGACAAAAAACAAAACCATGTTCTTCCTTCCTTTTTTCTACCTTTTTTTTCTTCCCCCACTGTGTGTTGTTACTGGGGGGAACAATGTCTGGATATTCTCCCCCACCATGGCTCTTACATTCTTTCCACCCCACCTTCCTCTCAGTTCCCTGAGTCATAGTGGGTGAGTTTTAGTCTACTTTATTGTTGAGATCTTAAGTATCTCTGGAGCTTTGCCCTGAGTTGTGTTGGGTATTATTGGTAGCTGTCTCCATTGACCTTTCATGGGTTATCTGACTTTCTGTGGTGATTAGTCTTCTGTTTGTCTCCTCACTTTCTTGAAGGTTTCATTTGGGCCCTGTGTGAAGGCTAGGTGTGATTTGTCTCCTACTAGGATGTCAGCCATCATTCAATGTCTTGTTGGTGGAATTGGGTTGTCTCGGGTTCTCTCACTGACTTTTAA
The DNA here is from genome assembly GCA_004024765.1 of Zapus hudsonius. Taxonomy (NCBI): domain Eukaryota; kingdom Metazoa; phylum Chordata; class Mammalia; order Rodentia; family Dipodidae; genus Zapus; species Zapus hudsonius. The sequence goes on from PVHP010005355.1 coordinate 23,582, forward strand.
AAAATACAAACAGAATCTCCACCAGAGAGTGAGATCAGTATAGGTTCAATGATATAAACATTGCTATTATGGCTAACTCCTAATGGGTGTAGCCTCTCTGTAGCTCTCTGGTAGAGGGAAAATGCCCCTAGGAGCCCAGGTTCTTGGTCCCCATAAGATTTTGCCATGGATCCCAGCTCCAGTTAAGGGTTCCTTGTCACTAAGCGGATCTCTTAGCTAATTAGTAAGCTGTTGATTACCCTCCTAGGTTTAGTATAAAACCATGTTCTGTAAAAACTGACACAGAACACATAAAGGTGCCTGCATTTAGGATTTCTGCTTGTTTGTCTAAAGCTATCAGGTTTCTTCTATCTTGGCATCAGTGAAGAATGTTTTCTAGAATTGGGAAGACCCTTGGATATCATGAACAACCAGTCATCTTATGAAAATGTGAATCTTCCTTTACAGCTTTCATCCAGGTAGTAATCTAACTTCTAGCCACATATTCGAAAAGCCACCAAACGTACCACTTCTCAGGGAAGCTCACTCATGGTAGACACTGGAAGAATGAGAAAATTATTTCTTCTACTACACTGTATGCAGTTCTACCTCTTCTCTTTATGCAATAAAGCTACATAATAGGGAAGAAAAAGAAGTTGTTCTGTTCAATTAGAATGGCCAGCTCTTTGGGACTGAATAGTTTCCTAGGATATAAGACTTTTTGGTGCTAAAACCAGAAGAGCCTCAGGTAACATAGGATGGCTGGTCACCTTAGCATAAACATAGGGATACATTTAACAAATAGTACAAAGATATATACTCTCGCATCAAATAACTATGCTTCTAGGCAATAAGTCCTTCTGGAAAGTGCTGTCTCTCAGATCAAAGAGCTTCAGAATATGGCAGTTATACCTCTTCATGTTTGCCTTTACCAGGGTCACATTTCTCAGTAGGATTATTTTATTTGACTTACATGGAGTGTGATCAATTTAGTCTTCTGGGGAAATATATAAAAGCATTTCTTGGGTTACTTGGGAAATCACATGGAAATACCATACTCTATAGACAACAATATACAACAATATGTCTCTCATACAAAACACACTCAACTGAATTAGTAAAATAGTCTTTAAAAAATAAAGAATAGATAAGAGGGCTGTGACCAGTATTTGGAATGGTGTTCTCAGATCAGAAAGTTTAGGTGAGTAATTTTTTAATCTCAAAAAAAAACATTAAATTTGGGATCTGGGTTAGGTGGCTCAGCAGATAAAGCACTTGCTGTGAAAGCATGAAGGAATTCAGTCCCAAGCTCCTACATAAATGCTGGTCATACACATGTACCCATACACATACACACATTCATGCACACACCACACACGTGCAGAAAAACAGCACATTAAATCTTCCTTTAACAAAAAACAGACATAACATTCATTAAAATGCCCAATGGAGGCATCCTAAGCATTTTATATTTGCTCAGTGAAATGTATTTTATAAGATTCAAGAAACTCTATGGATGGATAATGAGAATTTCAGAGGTAAGCCAGCAAAGATCAGCCCAGGGAGCTGGTCTCCTTGGGAATAGATAGTGAGAATTGAATGACTCCTAAGAATCTTTTGATAACAAATAAGAGAATACTAAAAATGAAAGAAGGAGGAATATAAGGAAAAGGGGAGTTCACATCTGGGAGCCCTCAGCTCTGTAAGTGAAGAACTATAAAACCGTATATATGAGCCATTTAGCAATTCATTAAACTGTTATAGAGTCAAGGTTCCCAGAGTGAAAACACCTATTTTCTCCTTGGGCAGGAGAAACTTCAGTTCCTGGTTTCTGGCATCAAAGCTATTAGAGGAAACTAATAGAGGAAAATGCTGATGGAGGGGAAGGTGGAAAGAGAAGTAAACGTGCATGTGGACTCCAACAGGAAGATGCCCCGGTGGCTTCTCTAACGTGTAGGCAGCTTGGCTTTGTAGGAAACAAGGACTTCCTCTAGGATATCATTTTTCTCCAGGGAAAGAATAGGAAAACCACTCAGTATTGATGTTTTAAATAACAAATCTTACCTACAAATACAAATTGGTCATCTAGGTGCAAGTGGTTCGAATAAACTCCTTTTGGAATAATGATGAAGTTCAAAAGGTTAATCAAGTTATTAATATTTTAAAAGAAGGGAAATTTTCTTTCCCAGATGGCTTAACAGGTGACTCCTATAAATTACACAGTACATTACAGCGGGTGTCCACTAGGCCAGTTATAGTAAAGAGTCTGTCAACATTTCCATTATACAGCCCTATTTTCAAAGTTTATAACTCAGCCATAAAACTCTGTTCCAAGCTGGGCCTTGGCTTTCTAGTTGAATTCTCAACTTAGCAGCAAACACTTTTTTCTTTCTCCTTCTTTCTTTTCTTCTCTTCCTCCTACTCCCTTTTCTTCTAGTAACAATATTTTCTACAAAACACTGCTCTAGTTTAACTATGTTAGAGGAGGATTTTCTCATAAGGAAATCTTCAGGCTACTTCATATTAAAGTACTTTTTAATGTTCAATTATTTATTTATTTTTCAGAAACGATCAGGAATCAAGATGTTTCTAATCATAGTCTTCCAAATCATAGTGAAGATGTGGGTTTCACGAGAGGGGGTTTTTATCTGAGAAAAATATTTCACCTTATTTTATGAATTCCAAATGTCTACATTTAATCCCATCCCCTAAAGGTAATAGCAATGGCATGAATCTCATTATTTTATCAAACTGTGCAGAGCCTTAGGGAACAAAGCACTTTCAGAAAGTTTAAAGGCCACCAGGGTGGAGGGAGAGACAACACACAAAATATGAAGTGACAAGGATGGTGCACAAGTGATGAGCACAGGTCTACTCATTCCAAGTCTGGTTGGTCACAGCCTGGGGAGTTTTTATGGCCTATTCAAGGCTGTGGCACAGACTAAACAAAGTGCCCTTGACTTTCACCATGACATCCTCCAAGGCTAGGCCAGAGGGTGGAGAAGACACAGGTAATAGCCAACTCTGCTCAGAGCAGAGCCTGGGGCCTCACTGCTGCTGACCCTGGCTCTTCACCCCCAACTCATCCCCCCTATTTCCCATCTCAGACAGACAGTTGAGCGACAAAGGGAATTTTTTCTGCCAATGTAGAGGAGGCAGGGGTGCAGGATTGGGATCAAAACACTCTCACAGGGGACAAACAAGGATAGAGAAGTTCTCAGTGGTACTTGGCCAAATTTCCCCCAACACAGAGGCCAAAAGGGTGCGTCTGAAAAATGCGGCAGAAAGACAGTGGTCTTTCTCAGGACATCAGCATTTGTCATGATGCAAATTTAGCAGCTTTTGAAAGTGAGACATCACCCCTCCCCTGGAGGAAAGATGTCTGGTTGCACAGAGCCATGAGTCTCCCTTTTTACCCAGGGAGAAAGCATTTGGCCTCACCTACATCAAGACAAGGCTCTTGCATTGCTCATGGGACATTTTGGCTTGAGAAATGTTCCAACGGTCGGTGTTAAAATTTATCTACTGAGCTCACCCTGGGTACATTTGTGCCACAACCCCACTCACTTATCCCATGCTCCAGGCCGAGTGCCTTCTCATATGCTTTTCATAGATTTTTGTTACCATACTTCCTCATTAGCAGAGGTATCCGGCTTAGGGAACACTCTGTCCCTTCAAGGCTCATTTTCCTCCTTTGAGTCCCGTAGTCATGTCCTAATATTTGAATTTGCGATATACATCATCATCACTTTCATGGCAATAGAAACAGCAGCTGTTGTGAAAACAGGATTTGCGTTTTCAATGAGAGAAAAGAACTGGAAAGAACATTGCTAGAACTTGGGTCCCACCTCCCACAGACAGGTTCACAGCTAAGCAGAAGAAGACTGTTTTCAATCAGCAAACTCACATCAATAGAGGCGGTTCAGTAACTCAGCCTGTGACTCTCTGTACAAGCCAGACGAGCTTCGGATAGCAAGGACGAAGCATCTTTTCCATCATTTCCTATGGCATTTTCCTCCATGTCTTTGATAATGGAAAATACTATGCATTTAACCTATGATTACCTTTATAGGCAAGATTTTACCTTTATTCGCCTAAGTGAAGTATCTTGTTATTATTTAAATTTAATTGAAAACTCGAGTTTTTCTACATGAAAAAGTAAGTTATTCAAGTATATTCATAAAATAGTTTTTTCATTCTGACATTTAAGGCAAATTATTTATTACCTCTTTAAGTGTTCCTCCTGAAAGTTGACAAATTCATCTTAATAACTCCCTTTTGCCACATCTGTGATATGCTATTTATAGTTTTATGTTTTGAGTTCTTTGTGGGACTCAAAGCATTGAATTAGGGTTCTGAAAACCCCGATTCTCATCCAGCTATTACTCCCTGAGGGCCTCCTGCCAAGGCAAGTAATTACCTTTAGTTCTAATGTGCCATCTGTAAAATCACCACTTAGACCACAGGAGTGATTGGAAATAGAAAATAATATATGTGAAAGACCTTGAAATTTCAATTGTAAAGTTGCAAGTGTACATATTTTTAGAATCAAAGGGTATATTTAAAAGTGTCCAGTATTGGAGATAATGCCCAGTCTGGACAGAGGTAGTCATAACTCCAAAATGCTAATTATCAATCATATCCTTACTTGTTAATAAAGACTGGAACTAAAGAATAATTAAAGCAATGAAAGTAGATGTCATTCAGGAGCTATTGTAACAAGCAGAGGAAGGGCTCAAGATAAAACTAAGCATAAATGCATATTTAGGCACAAGAGAAGATTAAAAGCCAAGGAACAGGTTAGGGCTACGGTTAGGGAGTAGATGGGCAATTAGGACATTAAAGGTTGGAGAAATTCTTGCTAAACTGACTGTGATGGTTAGATTTTGTTGTCAACTTGACCTTTCAAGTAATCTGGGGTGTGTCTCTGAGGTTATTTACAGGAAGGCAGCCTCTCAGCAAGGGGCAAGATGTAAGGAAGCTCAAAGGAGCTAGAAGTAAACATCCTTTCCTATGTGGGCAGTGCAGGAATGAAATTCCAGAGACTCAGGAAGCCATTAAGTCTGGGGAAGGATTGCAAGACCCCACCCTAAGGCTATATACAGGGGAAGAAATTTTCTTTGGCCCTCCTGCCTGTTTGTGATTATGTGTGTGGTGTAGGTGATGGGTTTTTCCTCTCTGCTTGGACCTGTGAAAGAGGGCCAGCCTCTTTCACTATCACGGAACTTCCCCTCAATCTGTAGTTATAAATACTTTCCTCCCCCAAATTGTGCCTGAAGATTCATCCCAGCGGCATGTGGCTGACTGCAACACTGACCTAATAGTATTCCTGCTGAAAACAAGTCAGTATTATTCAGATATCCAATATATGTATAATCAGATGTCTAATGTGGGACATGAGGAATTTTAACAGATATCAGTAACCAACAGATAGCAAGTTTTGGTAGCATCTCAGCAAACTGATTTAGTTTGATTCTTGCTACAAGTGGGCTATGCAGGCCCAGCATGGCAAAACCTGCCAAAGCGAGAGTGTACAGATGCTACTCTAAGCATTGGACCCTAGATAAAGTTTAAGGGACTTCTACTTTCACTCTCCTGTGATGGTTAAGTTTTGTTGTCAAATTGACCTGTTAGCAATCTTGGGTGTGTCTCTGGTGTTGTTCACAGGAAGGCAGCCCTCTCAGTAGGGGGCAGGATGTAAGGAGGCTCAGGGGAGCTAGAAATGAGCATCCTTTCCTGGTAGAGCAGTGCAGGAAGGAAATTCCAGAGACTTGGGGAGTCAACAAGTCAAAAGGGTTGCAAGACCCACCCTAAGGATATATAAAGGGGAAGGAAATCTCTCTCCCCCTCCCTGTTTGCTGTTTTGTGGGTGGTGCTGATGATGGAAACCCTGTTTCCAAGCAGAGGAACAAGCCCTTCCTCTGCTTGTTATAAAAGCTCTGAATGAAATCTGCTTTCATTCCTTTAATTAATATCCATTCCAGTTTTTATTAAAAAGTAAGGATATGATTGAAAACTGACATTTTGGAGTGGTGACCACCTCTCTCCAGAATGGACAGCAATCTCCAATACTGGACACTTAAGTATTCTCTCTCTGCTTGGATTATGAAAGGGGTGGGGCATCTCTTTTGCCATTATGGAGCTTCCCCTGAATCTGTAACTTCAGTAAATCCCTTCCTCCCATAACTGATAGTTTGGAGGTTCATCCCAGTGGCTGACTATACAACAAAGTGTAACTAAGATGTAAGTGTGTAGGTTCTAGTTAACAGACTGAGAAATTGGCAAATTTCTTTAAAACACAAGGAATATGAAAACAACCTTTCTTAAAGCTGAAAATTATTTTCCTATGACTTTCTTTTCCTCATATTTTGCATTCTATAATTATATTTTAGTAAGACAATAGACCACATATGAAATGAAAATTATTTGGCCTGACCTAATATTGCACTGCAAAATTCCACGTTAACCTAGAATCTTCATTATTTGAATGTAGCTTCTAAGTTTCCCTTTAGACAAGGAGATTATATGAATAGGTATGTAAGTAGGTAGATAGATTGATATAGATGTAGATGATATAGATAGATATCAGTATCCAGGAGCCCTGGCATTAGGCACTCAGCAGCCTGATAGATGCAGATATATTGACATCTCTGGGCCACACCTGCTGACACCACCAATTTCAAGAATTTTGACCTTAGACTCCTGTGTGCCTTCTCACACTCTGTGCCTCGCTACCACTTCCGTCAAAGGGGCATGTCTTTGTCTTCTCGATTTTAGCCAAAAGGCCCAATTCCAGTTATCGTCTCTTCTTATTGTATATAGGTTATTGTATAAGGAATCTGTTCTCTAGGTCTTCCTTTTACCATATACTTTTATCCCAAATTGTTCCTGTGTCTCTTCTAATCAATACCTACTTTCTGGTTTAGTTTCTTTGACATTTCCTTCCATAGCTAAATAAATCTTGGCCTTGTTTCCATTCCATATTTGCCTCTCATGTTTTCTTCGAATCTGGGACTCTGCATACTGATTGTGGGACAGGAATCCTTCACAGAGTTTGATGAGCTCAACCATAGTGTGTGTAGCTATGAGGTCCTCCTGAGGCCTGGAGCTGGATAGACTGTGTTCAATCCTGATAATTCTCTTGGAAGAAAATGGAGTCCTGGGATCTCTAAGTGAATTGAGTGAGGTTATACTTACAACTGGACCAACTCAGGAACTTGTGTCCTGATGGCAATTTCTGTTTTCTTCCTACTAAGATAACTATGCTTGAATACACTTTTTGTTATATGAGCCCATTTCTACTCTTCTTTCAGGTTTCTCTTCTCTTGCCTTATTAACATTTTAAAAAATCAACCATCCAATTGGTCAACTCATTATCTTCCCTTTCTACAGTGTTGATCTTGTGCTTTGACATAAGTGTCACAAGATGGAAATCAATGCAGTTTTTATTAAATTACTGGCATCACTATAACAATTTTTGATCTATAATTTTTACTGCCTTATCATATGTAAAAAATATAACAATATTTTTAGTAGAGAGGTTTTCATTTTAAAATCTCAGGTTTCTGCTAGGCCTGGTTATAGGCCTGTAATCCCAGCTACTTGGGAAGCTGAGGAAAGAGAATAGAAAATTTAAAGCCCACCTGGGCAATGGAGTAAATTCAAGGCCATCATAGATAGACAACCTAGTGAAACTCTGTTTCGATAAAATAAAATCTCAAAAGAAAGCTAGGGATATAGCTCAGTGGTAGGATATTTGCCTAGCATGTGCAAGGTTCTGGGTTCAAACCTTAATGCCAATAAAAATAAAATAAAATATAAATAAATCAGTGGTTCAAACCCTAATACCAATAAAAATAAAATATAAATAAACCAGTTTCCCTTCAGCATAATTGCTTTAAATTTATTTTCATTTAGGTTATTTCAGCTTCATGATTATTATTGGTAATATGCTAAAATGCTATTCAGTGCATTGTGATACACACTACAATGTCTCATGCATGCATTGTCTATAATATGCCTACATTTGTGCTTTACGAATATAAGTTGTGTTAAAAATTCTTCATGTAGTTCATATATATATATATAAAGGAAAGGCCTTTATAAATGCATTGCTACACTAGAATATAATTTTACCAAGAAATAGGACTTCCATTTTGCTCACTACTGATAAAAGTGAATTAAGCTTAGTGCTTACAGTATTGCACTTGTAAAGTTTGGAAGAATTTTCCATAGACTAGTGTGTGGCTCCTACATTTTGAACTTTGTTTCCCTTCTGTGCCATTATGGCTTCACTGCAAATTCATGTTAAAACATGGACATGAGAGTCATTTCAGTGAGTCAAAGGTACGTTCCCATGTTATTCCTAATAGGACAACAACAAAATATGTTCAAAAAATAGTATACAAACTAGAAATATGTCTTACAAAACCTAAACTAATTGAACATTCACTCAGTGTCTACTTTTCTGAATCCACAGATGGTCCATAGCACCTCATTACCATTTGACATAATGTGGAGCTCAGATAAAAACAATGTTCATAACCAACGTTAGTTAAATATATATTCAAACTTTGAAAACAGAGTTCCTCTCAGGGCCTTAAAATATATCTGTGAAAGCTAGAGAGGCTCTGAAATAAAGGCTTTTTTTTTCCTTCAGTATATGCTTGTGTCTCATAGTTTAGTCATGAAACCATCTTGCCTAAACAATTGCCATGGAATGAAAGTCAAATCAAACTAAAACCAAGGAGGGTAATCCAACAAAAATTAATGTACTAATTGTCAAATCCAGTGGACTTTAGATTTCTTAATATCAGTGTTTTTTCACCTTCAGATAGACACCTGCATATAGTAACTATAACAAGATTTTTGCAAATGAATTAATGAACAACTAAATGCTATTAAAAACCAGATTTTTTTTCAGTTTCCTAAAGAAATATAACAAGACAGCACAAGTATGTTAGCCAAATGTAAAGTCAGCATGTGTTTATCATAAATCATCAAGGAGCCTTCCCTGTGTGTTTTTTTATAATAGTCCATATATGACTAAGCACTTGTCCATATATATATATAAAATGTCCATATATGACTAAGGATCTTGGGCCTTGGGAAAGTAAGATGATATAAACGAATCACCATAAACTCTGAATGTTTCAATGTGAGCTATCTTTCAAAGCCTTTCAAATTAAGTACTGTATTCATTTTGTATTTCTAATGTTGGGAATAAAGCCTAAAAAAAGCAAAAACAAGTGCAGCATTTATAAATATAGCCTTGATAAGTAAAACAGAGTGTGTGGTAGGTACGAGAAAGAGCCAAATTCATGATCCTTGAAATTGCAGTGTCTGCCCCACACCTGTCAAAGAAGTTGTAATTCAAGCGATGGTATTTTCAAACAGAGATTGTTGTCTGACACAGACAACAGTTTCTATCCAAATAAAAATATTTTTTAACTCCTGGATGTGAATCCAATCTGGAAATGGATTTGAAATAAACATTAAACATTTTGTCATCTGTTGCTCTGCTGAGTCACTGAAGAATATCCTCCCCAAATGTTCATATTTTCAGACTAATTGGTCCATGGCTGCCAGACATGAAAAAGAAAGGAAATCTGAAAGTCAATGATTCCACTAAGTTGTAAAAGATGCACAACAGACACACAGCTATGTGAAGATGAAGTTGGGGATTAACACTGGAGTCAAACCAGGGTAAACATTCCTGGGTTGTCAGAACATTTTATCCAACAATTAATCATAATCAGCACATTCCAATAACTTTTATTAATTTAATCCTTAATTTTTAAAATCTCAAAACTTCTACCAAAAGATATTTCTATATCTAATCTCTAGAGAACATGGTTTTCTAATGAGTTTTGGAAATATGAGGAAGAATTTGAGCACGGGAATGAAAAGATAAAATGGATGGAATGAGAGACAACTGAAGTAAATGACAAATAAGTGAGATTTCCAACACTGCAGCAGAAAGAGGAGAAAACTAAATAATCAAAGAATTCTAGCGAGGTTTCTAGCATTTCAGCCTATCCTTTCCTCTGGGGATTGGAGAGCAAATCAAGGAAATTGGCTTCTTATCTATTCAAGCCTAAGGGAAATATGCTTGTCTCCCTCCTGCCTACCCTTAGCTCTACTTCCAGAGTCATAAACTGTCACTGAATCTTCCCGGTTTAAAGGCACCTGAGTCCTGAGACCCCAATCTCATTCGTAAAGTCACCTGTACTACTTCAATAGATTTAATGTCATTCTGCATGCCTATTCTCTTTCCTTCTCTATCTTTCTCTCCCTCTCTCTCTCCCTCTCCCTCTTGCTCTCTCTCCTTTCTCTCTCTGTATCTCTCTAAAGTAAATAAATGAAACATTTTTAAAAATTATTTCTTGTAGTGCCTAATGACTGAGTTTGATTCCCTAGTACCCACATAAATCCAGATTCATTCTTTCTCTCTCACCTTGCAAATAAATAAATAAAATATTTTTAAATGTGTTAACAAAAATTACTACCAAATATGGATGGTGATGGTGTTGATCCAAGAAAGTAATAAATGATATGCTAATTACAAGAAACCATACTCTAAAGGTTGTCTTCAAAATGGTTTGTTTATATATCATTCTAGAAAAGGCAAAAATAGAGGGACAAGATTTATATTTGTGGTTCTAATAGGCTGGAGTAGGGAGAAGTGATTGTCTTAATAGAGGCTTAAAGGAGATTTTTCAGAGTGGCAAAAATGCTCTGTATCTTGGCTCTGGTGGCTATGGCATGACTATGTAAGTTTGTTGAAATTCATAGAAGTATCCATCTGAAAAGAAAGAATTTTATAATATATAAATGATATCTTACTTAATCAAAAAAGCATTGCAATGAATCCAAAATTAATTGCATACAAACATCTTATAAAATGGATTTCTATTGACATCTATTCAAATTGAATAAGAATTCCATGTATTATGTGAATTACTGATATTTACTTTTACAATGGTCATAAAATACATTTTTCCTAAGTGTTTACCACCAATCAAAATAGTTCAAAGATGAGGTATCATTTAGTATTACAATGATTAATTGGTTTCTATAGCAATTGCATGTGATGTAATTTAATAGTCATTGATCCAAACATTCAAGAACCATTTCATGAACACTACTATACAAGAGGTCTATTGTAGTTGTTGCGCTGAAAGAACCCAAACAGAAGCAGCTTGTGGAGGAATAGGTTTATTTGGCTTACGGACTCGAGGGGAGACTCCATCCTGGCAGGGAAAACGATGGCATGAGCAGAGGGTGGACATCACCTCCGCCATAGCACTGCAAACAGCAGCAGGAAGGTGTGCCAAACACTGGCAAGGGGAAGCTGGTTTATAATCCCCATAAGCCCACCCCCGACAGCACAGCTCCAGCGAGGTTGTAAAACCCAAACTGCCATCAGCTAGGGATCCATCACTCAGAACACATTCATTTGTTTGTGGGGGACATCTGGATCAAATGTATTCCTCAGTTATGGGCCATTGGGATGTACCTCAGTAATTTCCAATCAATTTTCATAAGGTTTGGTCAGGTGACACCAAGTATTAGAAAACTAGCTTCAACCTTAGCTTCAGTTGGGCTCTAATGACAGTGCTGTTTAGTAGAAGACAACATTCTAAAGCACAGTGCATATTGTAATCAGCTCCATGTTGCAGGAACATACATCCAACCACATATAGCTTATGGAAGGAAGAGATTTCTCTCAGGCTTACAGAGTCCAGGGGAACACCATCAACTTCAGAAGAAGCTGGCTTCCTTTCATAGATCTAAGCAGAAAGACAACACCAAAAGCCAACACCACAAAACATAAACCACCAGAGCTCAACCTGCCCTCCCCAGACCTTAGGGCTGGAATGTAGATCCACTCCCAAACACACCTTAGGGCTGGACCCCAGGATCTTCCCCCAGTGACATGCCCCCTTTAGCAGGCAATACAATTACAATTTCTCTGCTGGAGGTACCTCAGCTTGTGAACAAGTGGCCCTCGATGCCCAAACCATACTTTACATCCACTTAACTTCTCATTTACATATTAGAAATAAACAGCACACCAGTGTCAATAGGCTATTGCTGTGAACATGAATTCATCAAGATTTCGAGAGTTCTTGAAAGACAAGTAGGCACTTTATGAATGAGTTCATGGACAGCTTCACAGGTCAGGGGACAACCTTCAGTGTTGGTCCTCCCCTTCCATTTCATTTGAGGCGGCTTCTCTCATTCTCATTATTCTTAATTGCTTTCACCAAACCAGGTAGTCCGTAAGCTTCCAAGAAATTCTATCACCTGGATTACAGAAGCCTGCCATAACTTCTCCTACTGAGCCCTAGCCCTAGGCCCCTTGCTGTCATTAATAATTTTCAAGCAAGGATTCCACATTTTCTTTTTGAACTGGACCCACAAATTACACAACTCATCTTAACCCCATAAATGCCAAAACTCAAATGAGGATTCCAAGTTATTCTTTGAGTATACATAATTAAATTAAACAAATCTATCTCAAAACACTTAAAACTTTTCAGAGTTGGAGTGAGGTATACTGGTGTAGATCATTAATCTCAGCACTCAGATGGTTGAGGCTAAAGGTCTGTGAGTTTGTAGCCAGCCAGAATACCATAATAAGTTTGAGGTCTGCCTGGGCTATATATTGATAACTTATTTCAAAAAATAAGGAAATAACAACAACAAAATAACTTTTAAGAGACAAGAGCTAGAAAACTGGTACTGGACTCATAAGATTTCTAGGAACTTCTGGAGTTATATATATTGCAAAGACAACTCATTTGTCTGAGGGTTTGGGGCATTCACTCCTTCCAGATAAAGCAGAGTATAGAAAATGCAATATATTTCTTTTTTAATACAATTAAGGTATCTCTCTCTATGGAAGCACATATTTTAATTTAATGCTTAGCTTTCATATTAATCTTGTTTATTCTTACAAAGGTTTTACATATTAATTTATTAATTCATTCCCTAAATAGATAATGAGGACATAGTATTGCCAGGCATTGTGTTTAATAATACATTAAAAATAAAGATAAAAGTAAACAAACAGAAAATGCAAAAATTCACCTAAATAATCACTCTTGATGTCCTTTATAGCCTTTATAATCCTGTTACCATTTACTCACATTGATTACATTGACTGATTTTTACTCACCAAAAAATCAGCATTGATTCTTTTTTTTATAACATTAATTTTTAACCTATGACCCTCAAAGAACAATACACTACATACCACATGCCAGCTTTATTTAATAACAAAATAATATAATATGACATTATATATATATATATGTTTAAAGATCAGGTGCTATGATGCAATAATTGGAGAAAGTTGGCTTGACAAACCGCCTAGGTAGTTTGAAAGGCACTCAGCGAGTGGTTAGCGTTGCTCCTAACATAAACCATTCCACCCTTCCTCCCTGTATAGTAAATAGCAAGCACTATCATAGTGCCTCGGAGCTGGCTTCCAGCCCAGTCAGCTCCTGCAGCCGTGTCTTTTATAAGTGGGCTAAAAGCATTTAGCTTGCATCTCAAATGCAGAGTCTTTCTGCAAGATGGCAAATACATAACCCAAGTGCTTTGGAGCGGAGCTGATTTTAAAAGCTTTGGAGCAACTGAACCTTCTGTTAATTGTGGTCCAAACGAAAACCACTTGGTCCCCTTCAGTCTTTCTTCATCCTCAGCAGCACAGCTAAGGCACTTTGGTTCTGGAAAGCATCTCTCGTCCATTTGAAAGCAGCAGATACCTAATGCCGATTTCCCCATCAGCTCCTGGGCTGAGGGAGTGACAACTGGTAGGAATTAAGCTGAACCTGGAAATTTTACTTGAGGTTACAGAATCAACAAGCGCTACTTTTCTGGGCTTGGCAAAGGGGAGCCATGGGAAGGTATCAAATAGCACCCATATATGTGGACACGAGGGAAGGGCTCCATCTCCATGGCAGTTCTGCAGGGGTGAAGTTAGATCTGCAGAGCAGAGGGGGTTCTTCTCCCTCAGTGAAAATGTGTTGTTTTATGTACTCAGACTACTACTTGCTTTTTAAAGGAATATTTGTTTCTGTGAGATCACCCAATTTTTCTATCCCAGAATCCTGCCCCACAGCTGGACACATATATGACCAATAGGAGTCAATCAAAATCTTCCTTCGGGAAAGAGCTGCCTTTCATCTCTGGCCCTTGTACTGAAAGGAGTCTTCTGGAACCCTCAGGTTTAGGACACAGGCAGAAGCGGCCAGGACTGTTAGAGGGGGCGCTGGTGTGTCCACTCCTGACCCTGTATGTAAGTCACCGCATTCCTATTGTATGTCTGCATAATCTACACTATCTCCACTTAGCTTTCTGATACTTCCAAGAAGAGTCTGGCCTCTCCCCTTCCTGCTTGGACTACAACCAAGTGTCCAAGAGGAGAGAAGCAGATCTTATCCCAAGAAGCCTGCTTCCAATCCATGCACTTGATCAGCTCCTGTCAAATTTATGGGAGCCATTAAATGAGGGCCTTTGCTGTGTAAGGTGGCCACATCAGTTACAGTCTTCGAGGCAGCAAAGGAGCAGAAGAGGATGCGGGGAGAGGAGAGAGGAGGGAAGAGTAACTAAGAAGCCTGCTCAGACACATCTCTATGACATGCAAACAACAAAACGGAAGTGTTTTTATGTCCACGTGCTTTGACTTTCATCCTGCTTTGCTACCGTCTCCCCATCAGTAATGCTGTGATTTAGTAACATCAATCCAAGTGGACAAACCACACTAAACCAACATCATTCACATTTCTATGGGAGAGGGCTCCCTGAGGGGGCTTCCATCTATATGATCATTTCATAAACATGTTAATTCAACACAACGAGGTATAGACACTGTAAAACCAAGAAAATGAATTGACAATTCAGCTAAATAATAAAATCAAACAAAAATAAGAAGCCCTGCAGTAAGCCCTGTAAATGCAGAGGAAAAGGACAGAGGAAAAACAATAAAACAAAAAATGTCAAGAATCAGACCATGTTTTCAGTCTACTGTAGATCTAGAATCCAATATATGAACTCATTCAAAAATTACTAGGATAAAATTTCCCCAAAATGAAGAAAAGCATGAAATTGCTGGATAGATATACTGTATTGAGGATGTATCTGATATGTCTAACTGGTATCTACTGGTATCTAGTTTTTATTTATATATTTACAAATACACATCTCTTCTCTATGACATCTATCTAAGCTTTAGACAGTGAACCCAGGCCCAATGCCAAGTGTAGGTTTAAGTCAGTGAGACGTCTTCGGTCTGACTTGTTATTCCTCAAAAGAGAATCTTCCTTGTGTGTCTACAACTTGTCGCAGGTGTTGTGCAACTTCACTTCAATGTGTCTAGGTGCTGATTTAGTTTTATTTACAATTGGGATTCCGCATATGTAGCTGTCTGATAGGGTCAGCTGAGACAAGCTCACAAAGCCAGTCATTCACATCATTCCCAATGGTACATTCAGCGAAGTTACACTAGCAAGTTGAAATCATCTACGACAGACAATATTTACTGCACACACGTTAACAAACACTGCAAATTGGAGCCTATATTCTTATTTTAGACAACTAACTTAAATATTTACCAGGGCACTACTGAGTGCATACTTTTTAATTAAAAACAAGAGGGTGGGTTCTCAATTTTAGAAAAGTTCTAAGGCAGAATATTCATCTTCAAATATTGTCCCTTCTGCCTTCTCTTATTCTGTCTTATCTCTTAAGCTCATTTCTTAAACTCTTTTTAAGTTTTAAAAACTTCCTTGTGATGCAGTCTCAGATTATCTCAGTTCTGCTAACTGACTAATGTTTTCTTTGACTGTATATAATTTAATATCCAACTCATGGCTGGAGATATCAGTGGATGACTGATTCTAGACACTATATGTACTTCAGATTTTTCTCTTCATCATGTTCTGTTCATAATATCTCCATTGTTTTATCATTTGAACACTTGAAACACGGCTATTTTATAGCTTTCTCAGATTGGTCTATTACCTCACCTGTGTAGAAATATTAACATTCTTACTTAGAATCTACTGACTCTTCTTCAAGATAGATTTTTTGACAACAAATGTTTAAATTTTCCTTGCCCCCCCCCACTCCCCTCTGCCTGCCTTTAAAATACCTGCACACACTCAGGTGTGAAGGTCTTGCTACAGAAGCACTTCAGTTTTAATTTGTTCTAAAATGAGTTTTGAAGTTAACTTCTCAGCTTGTACATCCCAGGATTAAATTAACGACATCAATTCCAATTTGACATTGATTTTTGGTGGCCAGTAAGCTTTAATTTCTGTCATACTTTTTCATCCAGAATTCCAAAACTTAACAAATTTGCTAGACACACCAGCTGAACCAGTTAGTAAGTCTTTACTAGTCTGACTTTTTCAAGGGCACAGGTTTTCTTTCCAAGACCCTATGTTTAAGCAGAGATCTGTACCACTCCTGCCTCAGTCGGGGCCATGTTTACATTACATGACCATTAAGTCCTGAGCTTCCAATACAATCAGCCTAAAAGCCTCCAAAAATCCTTACCATATCTGCTTAGAAGTTTTCTGCCTGAACCTACATGCTATCATGCCAGAACTGATCTTTTTAGAAATCAATTTATATATTTGAATTTTATTTTTATAAATTGCATCTAGCATGTCTATGTTTTCATAACTGGGGGATTTCAGGGCAGATGGAGTTTATATTAAATCAACTGACCTGCTGTCAGAACACAATCCTAATTTCATAAAAAGCATGTATCTCTTTTAATCTATTTGTTTATGTGTATGGAGAAAATTCTAGAAAAAGAACTCCTTAATGACTGCATTTTCAGAGACTTTGATAAGTGATATATTTGTTTGTTTATTTAACTTTTCATGCATTGGTGGCAATTGTTTGACTCTTTTGGCAATTGACTTGTCTTATTTTTACTGCAAAAAAGTAGTTTTACATAAATGTTAGTGACTTCCCATATCTATTGGATAAAGACCAATTTTCTTAACATGCATACAAAGGATATTTATGATTTGACTTCTCTCTGCCTGTTGAGATTCAGTTCTCAATGGTTTCCCATACTCCGCCTCTCTGGCTCACCAAACAGCCCGGCATTTCCCACACAAGCCTCTCACTGCCACATTCTCATGACTTTATTGAGGCTCCTCCCTTGGCTGACTTTTTCTCAGCATGTCCTCACCTTCCTAGCAGGTCCGAGTATTACTCACTCTCCAAGACCACTTTGTTCTTAAAACCTCTTCATAGCCCTTTATTTCCTCTCTTCATCTTACCTAGACCTAAACATACATGACTTGCCATATTAGATCACATTTATTTATCTGTCTGTTTCCTTCTTTAGGGAAGGGCAAAGACTATGTCTACCACATTTTATGCCTCATTTATCCAATAAATGAGTTCATGAATGAATAAATGAAATGAATGTTCACCTCTTGCTGAGTTAAAAGCAGGTTTCTCAAGGATTTCATGCAAGACTGTGGGTGGGATGCAGGTTCATTTGAGATGCCAGATAATTATTTGTTTCTTACTTTGGGTAATAGTAAATTGAGACATTTGGCAACACTGAGTGACTGTTGAAATTTCTTAGGAAGAAATGGCCAATACTATTCTGTAATACCTTATGTACACAAATTACCTTTAGTTGTCAAAACACTTTAGTAAACACTTTAATTTGATCCATTGAGGAGATTTGATAAGTAATGTGCCCAGTGAAAAAAATGAATGTTTAGAGTGCTAAAGATTTATTCAGGCACTTGGGGAAACGATTTTGACTTAATTCTTCTGTTGCCAAGCCAAGTTATCTGTGTCCTACAGCTCTATAGGAATCCTTTACCCCACCAGGATAGAATTTATAATAGCAACTGTCACGTTGTAGTCCCAGGCTGGCCTGGAACTCACAGTGATCCTCCTACCTCTGCCTCCCATGTGACACCACACCTGGCCACCAACAAGATTTTATATTTTTAATTTTTTTATTCATTTTCAGCAGAGAGAGAGAGAGAGAAAGAGAGAGAGCGCTGGCTTATGTGGGTCCTGTGGATTTGAACCAGGGGCCTTAGGCACTGGAGGGAAGTGCCTTAACCACTGAGCAATCTCTCCAGCCCAACAAGATTTTATTTAGTTAAGATTTTATTTCTTTATCCATCAAATTTTTAACAAAAATTATCTACTTACTCAAAATAAAACTGGAATTTTTTATTTTAAATGTTATTTATTTATTTACAAGAAAAGAGAGAGACAGAGAGAGAGAGAATGAATCACTAGGACCTCTTGCCACTGCAAACTCCAGATGTATGTGCCACTTTGTGCATCTGGTTTCACGTGGATACTGGGGGATTAAACCCTTGACAGTAGGGTTGGCAAACAAGCACCTTTAACTACTAAGCCATCTATCTCTCCAGCCCAGACTTTTTTTCTTATTGCTTCATTTTTACATATTTTAGCACCTTTCAGATTATTACAGAAAGTAAAAAATAAACATTTTTTTTCTTCTGGAATCAACAGCTAATCTTACACAATTTCCAGGAAGCTGTTCTGTGACCTGGATAGAAGACCTGATCTCCATTACTTAGCACTCCTTGAAGTGACCAGTAAAGGCATCGAGTCAAACACTACCCAAATGTAAAGGGCAGCACATGGAGACACAATCCCCATGGGCTTGCCATCATTATGCAGGAGGGGCTGAAGCTGGTTGGCTTCAAATGGATGATTGTTTCATACTTTATCTTCTATGAGAAAGAGTGGAGGTCCTTCTCCAAATAAAGGAAAGAACACAGACCTGCTCTCCGAGCCTGGGGTGAAGACAGAGACAAGCACTGTCATCGTGACAGTCCCTACAGCTGATAAATAAAAACCTGCACCGGGCTGACTCGCTGGACTCAACCCATAAATATGGCACAGAGCCGGAGAAGGAAAGTTGAGTATAACTGCTCAGTTTGTTTTACTTTTCTGGTGAAATGATCATTTGTTTCCAAATAGTCCCAAAGCTCATGTCTTTAATGGCCATTACTCCACTGTACTGGCATGCTTCTGAGAGCTTTGCTTATTCCCCAATTATCACAAAAAGTTGCTGGAATTTATTAAGAAATTTTAAGTAATATCCAAAGTACCTTCAAAACCAAGGTTGGCAGTATCCTTATTATTTGCCTCAGTGACAGACTCCTTTCATTTGCTCTGAAATAGAACAGAATTGGACAATTACCGGAACCACCTATGTCCAAGACGAGGCAGCCACTTATTTTCTAGTAATTGCTGTTCCCATGACTAACCTTAAAAGTACTTCAAATGGCCATATGAGAAAAAATCAAGCCAGTCTAATTAGCAAAATGTAATCCCCAAGTTAGGTGTAGCTATTTAATTAACTTAGATGTTATACAAAACTCCCAATCTCTTGGGGCTGGAGAGATGGATCAGTGGCTGAAGGCACTGGCTTACACAATTCACTCTCTCTGATCCTGATTATTATGAAAGCTAAGTATGGACAAAATAAGTAAAGAAGTCATATAAGTCATACTTAAGATCCAGAGACTCATCGTCCTTTTCACTGTTAATGCTCACTAATCCAAGATTGTCACAACAAATACTCACTCTGATAAATATATATTTTTTGGTCTGGTCAAAATTCAATGCTCAAATTCCAATTCAACCTTATGGGAGATGATGCCTAAAGTGGTTGTATTAGATCTTAAAATCATTGTATCCCACTTTTCTTCTTTAACACCATTTTTCTAACATTGTTTTATCTATCATTTATTGATCTTCAATATGTTGGGATGACTCCAAAGAATATGTGTTTAACAAATATGCTGTCCATCTCCTCATACGCACACATGCCCACACACACATGAAGTTTTCCTCCAGCCCAGAATCTTGATTATAATTTTAATGCTAGGATTATAAACTGTAGTTTACTTCCATGGCAAGCTGTCTTCCCCATGACATAATGAGCCTTACCAATATGCAAATAGGAAGCATCACAAATGATTTTATTCACACATATCATATACATATATATATATGAATTAAACACACTATATTTGCATATCTGTGTGTATATGTATCTAAAATCAGATACGTAGAGGAAATTGGAGGGGAAGTGAGAGACAGAAACAAAGAAAGAAAAATTGGAGGTCCTCAACTAACCCAACAAGATATTAAGCAAAAATAAAGTTCCTTTCTACATTTATGTCAGGCACTGTGTTAGATCAGATATACCCAGAACCTAGTAAATGCCTTGCACATGCACACAGCAAATACTTCATCAACATCTGTGAAGTTACTAATGGTGAGAGAATGAGTGGTCACTAATAGGCAATTAGGTGATGGAGAAAAGGCTCCACATTTATGGAAAAAACTCAGTGGCTGTGGCTGATATTAAGGTCAAGTTGAGAAGTAAGCAAATATGTCCCCAATAGTCATATATAGTGTAGAAATATTTACAGAAGCTTCTGTCTGAGGCATACAAGCCATAGTCCTGACCTCTTTTGTTGTCCAATACTGTGGATACAGACAGTAGCTCACATAGAGAACTGGTGTAGCCCTACTGTGAGAAAAAAAAACTCAATGAAACCTAAGGTTTCAAACATTGAAAAGCTTTCTTGGGAAAGAGATCATGCTGATTTTGTATGATTTGAAGGTAATGAACTCTCTTCAATGGATGCCAAGGAGAGGCATGTTTATGTTCAGGGAGGAAAAACAGGTACTCACCATCTCTCTAGTGGTAATTCTCTTCTTCACCGCCTCCCAATCCAGTACTTCTTTCAAGATCTTGAACATAGTCACCAACTCCACCGAGAAATAAGGCCGACCTTCAAAGTTTCTTCCCTGTAGGAACTACTTTCCCTCATGATCTCCACCAAAGCCACCGCTGTCTTGACTTCTCGTGTTCACTTAGTGTCCTCGCAATTCATAGGACTCCAGAGATGAATAAGACTAAGTGACCATCCTGTGGTGTGTGACACTTGGTCTTGATTGCCAACTTGACTTGATTTGGAACCATATAGGAGATATACATCTAGGTATACCTATCTGAAAGGGCATTTTTAAAGACTTTTAACTGAGGAGGTAAGACCCACCTTCAATGTGGGTAGCACTATCCCATCATCTGGGATCTGATACTGAATAGAAAGGTGGGAAATGAAGAAGCTAGCTGATCCCCAGAATTCATGGCTCTCGGCTTCCTGACTATGGACACAATGGAACCAGCTTGTTGCTGCCACAGCTAGAGCCCCTCCACTCTGATGGACTGCAGCCTCAGACTGAACCAAAATGAACCCTCCTTCCTTAAGTTGCTTTTGCCAGGTATTTTGTCACAACAATGAGAAAAGTGATGAAAATAGTACTTATAACTGTAAGGTACGGATGAGCAAAACAAAGATTAAAACATATGGCAGAGTTATACACTAAGTACTGATGATTTATGAGAGACAAATAAGTTTTCTGAGTCAGAGAAAAATTTCCATAAAAGTGGGGTTCATTTGTATTTCCATGAGATGTATCTAAATAAAGTTTGGACATAAAGTAAAACGTGAGAAAGAATGAGCTAGGTGAAGGGAATGGTGTAGAAAGAGACATATATTCTAAGTAGCTAAAGGATAGCAGTGTTCACTAGGAACTTCCATATGCAAGACTCTTCTCTCCTTAATATGTGTACTCCCGCAATGCTTACTTCCAAACATATTACAAGCTGTTAATAAATAGTTATTTATCTGGATAGAGCAAATATAATAATCAAGAAAGGAGAGTTATACAATTTTCATACTCAGATTAACAAGAGCAGGCCTGGGACAGTAAGCTGATGGCTGTTTAAAATCTACAGTTATAATTTGAATATAAAATGTCCCCCAACAAGCTCATATGTTTGAGCATTTTGACATATCTCATGGTTCTGTTTTGGAAGGTGGTGGAATATTTTCAAAATGGGGCCTAATTGGCAGATACAGGACCATATGATCTAGGGATTGAGGGTTCTAGGCAAGTTCTGCATCCTGCCTGAGCTCTCTCCTATCTGTTTATCACTATATCAAGGATTTGCTGAAGACTTCTACTGCCATAGGCCAAGCCCATACCTTCCCTAGTGTGGTGGACTAATATCTACTGAGCTGTGAAATACAATAAATCCCTCCTCACAAAAAGAAACATGCAATATGAAAATAAAAGAGAAACTGTGTAGGGGTAGGGAACCGAGGGAAAGTATCAGAAGGGAACAAGAGCAAAGAAGGGAGAAAGAAAACAAAAATTTGTTGGAAAACACTGCAATGAAACCTAATTCTTATATGCTAATAAATACAACAGTAAAACACATTGATGAAATGTATAAATAGTTACAGTGATAAGAAAAACTAAATAATACAGATAATTGGTACCAAGAAGTGGGGTTGTTGTTTAGGGAGCCTGACTGTGTGGTTTATAGGGCTTAAGAACTGGTTTGTAGAAGGAATGTGGAAGACTTTGGAGATGTGATCCAGAGGAGCCACAGAACTCTACATATAGAGCTGAGTGCTTAGTGGTCCATTCTTAAGGGAGGTTGGAAGACGACTCTTCTAATGGCAATGTGGACTGTGAAGTCTATGAGGTTTCCAAGGGGAATGAGAACTCTATCAGGAGCTGAGCTAGGTCATTCATGTCACATTCTGGCAAAGAATCAGGCTACATTCTCTCTGTGTCATGACTACTTAATTGAGGCATAATTCAAAAGTAATGAACTCATTTGTTTGGCAGAGAAAAAGTCAAGATAGAATAGGAATTGAGCTGTGTCATAGTTCCTGCTAATTACTTTTATCCAGGTTTACAGTGCAAGAAAGTAGAGAGAACAGCAAAAAGATACTTTAAAAATAAACACATGATAAAGAAAGAAGTGTGAGCAAGTTTAAAGCAGACAAAATGGATGTAGATAAGCATCAGTCACTTTAAAAAGTTAATCATTAAAGCAACACCATGGCTTTTGGACTAGGACAATAGCAAAGGTGCTTCAGACCCCATTCACCCACCACACCAGAAAAATGAAAATTCATTTAAAAGGAGAATGCCTGAAAAGATGGAGCCTCGAGGGCCCCCTACACCAACGGGATGCCTATGGAAATATTTTCCCATGTCTAGCTTCCCTGACACCCTGAGGTCACAGAAGCCAATGTTCAAGAGGCCAAGCTACATTGCAAACCAGCAGCAGAACCTGGCCTCGTTCATATGGTACTCGTTTAGCATCATGCAGAATGCAAGAACTATGGGGTCATGGAGGCATGTATCAAAGTTCCAGACAATACTAAAGCCACTGTGTAGCAGGGAATGTCCTGCAAAAGGGCCCTGAGAAGCTGACTATGAAACCATAAAGGTGAAGGTTAGTAGTAATGGATACTCCAAGATATTGAAATGCCAGGAACATAGGATGTCCACTGGAGAAACTGACAGGAACCAAGTGAAGCCATCCCAAGAAAGAGACCATATACACTGTAAGCAACACTGTAAGGGTATGGCTATCCAAGCCCATTCCAGCCCAAATGATGCACCATGAGCCCCAGATACTGGGCATGGAGCTAGAGGTCCCTGCTTGGGTTCAGTCTTGCTCTCATCCAGTTTGTGTTCTGGCTTTCCTCCTTCTCCTCCCTTTTAGAATGAGGATGTTTCTTCTATTGCACTCTATATTTGAAGTATGTAACTTTTATTTTAACTAGATTGTTTTGCATTATGAGATGTCAATTAGACTATTGAGGCAAGCAGTAAGAACACTATGGTTTGAATGTAAAGCTCATGTATTTAAACATTTGGTCCCAGTCTAATCTAATCTAATCTAATCCCAAGCACTGTGTTAGGAGGCTGTGGAACCTGGAGGCATTAACATAGAGAAAGGGTTTAGGAACTCAGTGCAGACGCTGCTTCCAGCAAGCTCTGTTTGGGGTCAATACCATATTATAAACAGCTGCTCCTAATCCCACTGCCAGGGACAAAGCCCACCATGATCAACTGATGTCATCCGCTGAACCATGAGCCAAAATAAATCTTTCCTCCCTTAAGTTGTTTCTGTTATGTGTTTTCTGTCACAAAAAAAGGAAACTCTAACTAATAGAATCACATTTACAAAAACCTAGACAGTTGATAGGCCATGATGGAAAGGCATGGACTTTGGACTCAGATCAACCTAGATTTGAAGTCCAACCCAGTAACCACAAAAATAGCATTTAACTCTTTTGGATCTCATCTTCAAGGTAATAGTACTTAACTCACAGTTACAAACTGTGGCAGAGTTTAACTGAGTTAATATAAGTGAAACTCCAGAAAACTGACTGTAAATATTAAGTGACCCATAAATTATGCATCTTGATGAGAATCAGACAAGAGACTCTGAACGAAAATTAAGGAGTTGGAGAAGGATTTTATTAGCATTATCATGGGTCAAACTGATGTGCATTTTTCACTTAATAAATAAAAGGGGCCATAAGGGATTACTGAATTTTGTCAATACATGAAGCTCAGATTAGAGTTACCTGGCTCAGTTACCAGTGCAAATTTGTCATTCTGAACAACTGCTATTCGTTGCTCGTCCAGCACTCCTTTGCCTGGGAGTTTTTATCATGAAGATTCTGAGAAATCTAATTCTGCAAAGGAGTACCATCATCATCTATTGCACAGTCAAGTTAGGAAATCTTCTTAACTATTTGCTAAAATATAAAAGAAGGTTAAATGGAAGAGAAAGCAGAACCTACCTAACTTAACACACCCATATGCTGAGAATATTTGAATAACATAAGAGACTAATAACAAATAAAAAATGGTTATTTTCATCTGATGCAGAATGACAGTGGCTACTTGGGAACCAGCAGGGAGCACTGGTTTAAAAACCAGCAGGAGGGAAGATGGAAGGGGTGAATTATTATTCTTCAATGAATATGAAGATTTTATTATAAAATGAAAGACTTCTAGAGACCTGTTGTACAACTTAGTACTCACAGGGAGCATTATTATTCATTCCAAAACATGTTAAGAGGATAGATTGCATGTTAAATTCTCTTCCTCCACCCAAAAACAAGGAAGAAAAGAACACAAAAAATTTTAGAGGTGACAGTTATGTTTAATACTTTGGTTGTGGTGATATTATAATCAGATATTTATATATCCAAACCCATCGAGATATATACATTCAATGTGTTCATTTTTATTTTTATTTCAATTTGTTCATTTTTAAATCTTTGAATTCATTGGAGAATAATTCTCCAACCCCATGACCCCCACACCAATGCCATCTGCTGGTTTTTAAACCAGAGCTCCTTGCTGAAGCTAACCTATTGGTTCCCGACCAGCCACCATACCTCAATAAAACTAACCCCGGAGCTTAGCATTGTGCAATGCAACTCCTTACTTCAGTACCAACCCCATTCCACTCTTACTTTCAAATAACTCCATTCATTAGCTATCTTACTTGTATGTCTACCAATCCAGCTAAACCTCAATCAATACGGTCTCCTGTTCTCTACTTTAGTCCTTGCCCTAGTTATTCTGTATTCACTAAATCCAATTGATTTTCTCATCTGTAAGGCCATAACTTTCTTCATCCCAATGAAGGCACCTATAGCATGGGAGTTTCCCACACCAGAACAATCCAGCTCAGCCATGACGTCTTCATGCCCCAGGAGTTAAGTCATCTGGTTACATTTCACTTGGTGATATGTGTCTGTTTGTCTCCTCTAATGACTTGTAAGGCCTTGGGGGTCGAGCTCATGTCTAATCTGTGCTGCATACATCTGAACACCACTGAATACATCATTACTGTACATTACTCCAATCCAATGGGGACTCAATAAAAACTTGTTGACTGACTGATTTAGCACGGGATGATTATTACGTAAGTCACTTTGGTAAATAAATTTCAAATAATGACCAGCTCACACAAATGTTTTACTAGCTCACCCTCCCCATGGAATTAATGTAAAGAATGAAAATCAGCAGTCATTTCTACTTGCTCAACATTAAATGTTAACTCACCCCAAGAGAGTAGCTATTTTCAAGCCTAATTTCAAGTCAAAATGTCTAGCATGGTTGTCATTCTTGGTGACATGCTGGGAAGAGTCAAGAGCTAAGGTATCAAACTCAGTTACTTCTACAGGTTATTAACCCCAATCCTGAAGAGCATTATTTCCAGAACATTACAGATGATGAGGATAATAATTTTGACAGCTTATTTTAATTTATGTTTATTCAATGAGAGGTTACTTACTCTCAAAGACATGTAACAAAAACAATTTGATAGGAATATCAAATTTTATATTTTTATACTTTATTGAAATAAAATTGATTAGAAGTCTTAATTTGATTTGTATAATTCTTTAATAGTTGAAATAACTCAATACATAGGAATGTAGCCATAAAAATAATCACCTGCCTATGTATATGTCTGAAGCAAAAAAATAAAATAAAAATAATAAATTAATATATGCTGTTTCTCTTTCTCTTCTGGTTTTTAAAATTTCTTTAAATAAGTCTGTATTGGGGAAGAAGGGTGCATGAAATTTTATGTGTCCCCAAGTTACTTTAACCTCCTGATGTGAGGACAGAGAGATGGTGATGTGATTCACAGGTCAAAGGTAAAACAAGCAGATAAGTATATGGTCTAGTTTATGGAAGAATTTCTTCTTTTATTTTGACCAATGATTTAGGCCAAATGCATTTTTATAGTAACTTAGTTTTTCTCCTGGCATGGTAGAAACAATTCTAAATTTTAAACTATCCGTTTGGATGATAAAATGTCATTAAGAATTTGAAGGAAAATGTTTTAGGAAATATTAAAATTCTTAAAAATCACTGCAAAGTGCTACACAGATAGCTCTTTTTGACTTATTTCAAAATGCTTATGAAAATAGGTTAGCCTATCCTCAGTGTGCTCTCAGAAGAAAACTTGCTTTTGGTGCTCCAAGATCTTTTCAGCAAGTAACAGGTTCAATCACATAAAACACTTGCAGCATTTCGGATCCCAGAAGGTTTCTTCAAGTCAGGCACAGCCTGATTCACTGTGACAGCTTCTCCATGGCTGTCTCCTAAAAAGCATAACTGTCGCTTGGGAGCCTTGCGGGTGAGAAGGCAAACAGTAGCAAAGAGTTAGAACAGAGAACTGCACAGAGAGAGAAACACCACAGGTCTTGAGGGCAATGAAGTGAATACGTTAAAGTGTGTTTGACTTCCAGCTTTCTCTTTACATCTTCCTCTCCTTTGGATAAATAGCAAATACAACAAACGACCTTCCAAATTTGAGATTTATTGAGATTAAAATTTATTTTCAATAACTTGGACTTCCAAGCCTTCTTTTGCATAAATCAATGGTAATAGTATTTGAATGAATAAAAAACAATCTCTGACAGGAAAAAGGACGACCATGATGTCATATCAGAATAAAGCTAACAAATGTCATTGAGGACTGGTGAGTGATGGTCATACCCAGTTTACTTTACACAGTTGGCAGATAAAAGTTCCTTCATTTGGGGTAAAGCTTGCAGTTAGCTTAGCCTTGGAAAATCCTTTCACATCATATGAAGTCTCTCTGGGGTCTGCCGTTTCACAGGCATCGCAATGGGCAGAGTGGGACAACATGATTAATGGTCTCAATTTAGTAACATTTTTTAACACAGGATTAAATAATGAGGGGATGCAATTATAAAAGAAACATAGAAACATAATAGACTGTCAAAGTCATGGAATAATGGACGTGGGAGATCAGAAGACACTAAGAGGTGTGTCCAATCCCCTGTCTGATTCATGTCTCTGGTTCCTTCATAGCCATTCTATGAAGAAGCTCTGTGGTCCTGCAAGAGCCATGACATACCTCTCTCAGGAACCCTTTCCTTCTCTGTGACCACAGCCTAGCGTCACCCAGACTCCTGGAAACTAAGCAAAGCAAACTAAATCCCTCTACAACCTCACATGCTTCAACTATTTGAAGCTGGTCTCCCCACCCCTACCATCACCACCATCACCACCTCCAAGTCTTGTCAATAACTTCCATTATTCTCTGTAGGTCTGGAGTTCAATTCCTCGCTATTCTGATGAGTTTCCCTTGTCATAATGCAACTTGGATAGGTCCCTATGAAAATAGAGACTTGGAGAGATGACTCAATGGTTAAGGCACCTGCTTGCAAAGTGTGAGGCCAGAGTTCAATTCTCAAGTACCCTTTAAACCAGACCACAAAGTGGTACAAAATTCTTTTGCAGCAGCTGGAGGCCCTAATATACTCTCTCTCTGTCTCTGTCTCTCTCTCTCTCTTTCTCTCTCTCTTTCTCTCTCTCTCCCTTTCTCATTTTCTCTCCTGAATAAATAATATTTTTTAAAAAATGAAACTAGATACCTGACTACATATGTTATTCTTCTCTTGATTAAGCAGACCTTATAAGTACATTTGGTGGCTGCTATCATTTGTGCAATATTTCTCCATCCTAGACTAATGTTTACTTAGCACTTTATGCTTTATGAATCACTAGCTTCTCATTGACCTTAACTGTTTTTCATCAATTAAGTAAATTTTCTTCTGAGTGTGTGTGTGTGTGTGTGTGTGTGCATGTGTGTGTTGTCACCAGTGTGTATGGATGCTAATTCATGAGTGTATATGTGTGTGGAGGCCACAGGTCAGTGTAAGGTATTTTCCTCAATTACTCTCCACCTTATTTTTGGAGACAGGGTCTCTCACCAAACCTGGAGCTTATCACTTCTACTAAACCAGCTGGTCAGCAAGCCCTGGGGAAATCCTGGTTCTGCCTCCCCAGCACTGGGCCACAGTATGTACTGTTACATTCACCTTGCTATGAGTGCCTGGGATCTGAATGAAGCTCCTCACGCTTGCATGACAAGCACTTTACCATAGAAGACATCTCCCCAGCCCGATTAAGTAAAATTCCCTAGACTACACAAATCAGATGCAAAGTGAGCACCCAAATCCAGGTCCCCTGACAACAAATAACATGTCTTTGTAACTGGTTCAGAAGTGTAATAAGATATCACTAGAAAGCACAGAAGTTACAGCTCTTGGTCTATCAGTGAAGAATCCATACCCTGGGATAGAATGAGAACACCATGACATGCTGTCATGCCTCTCCTACTCAAAGTAGTCATAACCTCTACTTTTATTTATCCACTCCAGATCCCTCATCAGTTTTTGATTGAATGATCTGTTGTTGGTGACTTTATTCTTTACTTTGACCACAAGACCACATTCTCAATAATATATATATACATATATATGTATATACAATGTATACACACACACACGTGTGTGTGTGTGTGTGTGTGTGTGTGTGTGTGTGTGTGTGTGTGTGTGTGTGTGTAAGACCTGGTTTGAGACACCTGGATCTTGAGACACCTAGAGACCTCTGTGACCTTCCTCCAACTCAGGAACAGGACATGACTCCCTTAGAGGTATAACAGAAACCCCATGGTAGGAAGTTAGAGAATGTGTAGGGTTGACACGCTATTCAGTGTCATAATTTAATTTTATAGTGGAAAAATGATTGGTTTCTCATTACAAATTGCAGGAGCTACAGCAGTTTTTAAGCTTCCAAACTAGAGCCAAATTTTTTTCATTTTTTTATAAAAAGAACAGTTTTATTTTTAGTTTATTTACTCATTTTTGTTTGTTTTTGGTGTTTTTTGCCTTTTTAAATATATATTTATTGTCCATAATAAGTTACATTATTTAGTGGGCAAACAATAAGTTGTTATCCCCAATTCCCCAATGCCCCCCTTCCCATCCCCAATCAGCTGGATATCCTCCTCTGTGGGTCGTCTGGATCAGTCCTTGTGGCAGGGGACCATGGATAGCCTAGTACTCAGCCTGGTTCTCCTGGACCAAGTGTGTTGATACTGAAAGGTGCCATGCCTGTGGATAGTCTCCCCCACCACGGCTCTCACAATCTTTCCGACCCTCTTCCGCTTGTCAGAGTTTAGAGTATCCCATGAATCAGGATTCTCAACTAGAGCTGGGCACTCAGCTATAAATCCAGTTGACTTCTTTCTATCTAGTGGATGTGGAGTTTCTCCACATGCCTCCCCAAAGTCCCAACACTCCGTGTCTGCTGCCTTTCTCTGATCTCCTACTCCTCTGGGAAATTCTTTATTTGGTTTTCAGGACCTACATGAGGTTTCCTGCTTACATTTCTAGGTCCTCTCCAGTTTATCTTCATGTCTTTGACATTTAAGCTCTGAAATGTCCCAGAGTAAGTCCCAGACTTCTCTTTTCTACCCACATCTACCCCCCATGATCCATCCAGAGGCATTACCCACATTGATGCTGTGGCACAGCTCAGCCCAAACCTGGGCCCAGATGCCAGCCTGTCCAGTGAGCATCTCAATCTGAATAGGCATCTAAGACTAGTTCAAGGCTTCTCATGCCAAACACAGAACTTCCCCATAGCTGCCCCACAACCACCATAAACTAGCTCTTCTTGCAGCCTTCCCACCTCATGAAGGGAAATTCTTTTCTCCTTACACACTCTAGGCTGGAACCTTGAGGTAATAGAACCTTTGTCTCAGCAAATCCTACATGTCTAACATCAAAATACATTTAGGAGCTGACCACTTTCAGCTTCTCCACTGCCACAATCTAGATAAAGGCCAGTAGCATCTCTCAGCTCCTCCACTCAAGTCTACACCTGACCCTCAGTCAGTGTTCCAGTGACTCTATTAGGGCTTGTCATTCCTTATTACTCCTTACTACTCAAAACCACTCTGGCTGGGAAAATGACTCAGCAGTTAAAGGTGCTGCCAGCCTGGATTTGATTCCCCAGTACCGATGTAAAGCCAGGCACACAAAGGCATGTGTGCCGGGAGTTCATCTGCAGCTGCAAGAGTCCCTGGCATGCAAGCATGCATTCATTTCATTCCTTCATTAATTCTCTCTTTCGAATAAAGATAGTTTTGAAAGCCACCTCACTAAAGTTAAAAGTAAAATCCAAAAATAATCTACTAATGCCAACATTACCCTATCCTCAGGTACATTTTCACCTTGTAGTATCCTCAACTCAACCCACTCCATTCACACCAGTAGCCGAGGATGTCACAAGTATTACTACCCAGGGGCCTTTGCACTATTATTATTCCTCAACCTGAGCAGTCTCCTCCCAGATGGCCCCTTGGTGAGCTTCCTCATCCACGCTTAGCCTTCATGTCTCCCTCTCAGTGAGACCCTGTTCATCCACTCTAACCTCACAACCTCCTACACAAACCCCATGCTAGCGCCTCTCCTCGCTTAAGCTTTAGAACTAACTCATCAGTACCTCCCATGCTACCTCCTCTCTACATATCTGTCTCTTTCCTAAAGCTACCACTGGGATGTTGGTTTTTTTGAGACAGATTTTGATTGATTGATTGATTGGTGATTGATTGGTTACTACTGCTTTTCCAGAGTCTAGAATAGTGCCTGACACAGAATAGATGATAAAAGCAGTTCATTTGGTTTTATCAAATGAATGAATAATCTTCTAATGTATCTTTTAAAATTTTTATTTATTTATTTATTTGCAAGGAGAGAGAGAGATTGAAAAAGAGAAAGAAAAGTTGGGTGTGCCAGGGCCTCCAACCTCTGCAAACAAACTCCAGGTACACGTGCCACCCTGTGCATCTGGCTTTATGTAGGCACCGGGAAATTGAACCCAGGCTACCTAGGTCCCTAGGTCTTGCAAGCAAGCGCCTTAACTCCTAAGCCATGTCCTCAGCCTCTTCCAATGTATCTTTTGTTAAAAGGAAGAACACAGGTTAATGTTGATGACTTGGTGAAGTCATGGGATGTCTCAGTGACCCCTATGTCATTATTCCCCAAACCAGCTGTTTGATAATCAATTCTAGAATGTTTCTAGAAATTCACACCTAGGAACACTGCCCTCCCAGAGGCCTCAGGCACCTGCACTCTCCTCTGGAACTCCTCTGAGTTGCCTTCCCTCTGATCCAGGCCTCTCACTGCAAAGATGGTATGATCCTGCCCCCAGCAGGGTGCCTGGATCCAGTGAATTGCTTAGGCAATATTTATCACAGAGTGGCATTCATGACCTTACTTT
The DNA here is from genome assembly GCA_004024765.1 of Zapus hudsonius. Lineage (NCBI taxonomy): Eukaryota > Metazoa > Chordata > Mammalia > Rodentia > Dipodidae > Zapus > Zapus hudsonius. The sequence goes on from PVHP010005355.1 coordinate 55,619, forward strand.
CTTGTCCTACTTTTAAAATTTTAGAATTCTGCTTGCTCAGATTGACTCAATCAGTTGTTGAGTAGTTTCATTTCCTTGTTTTTGCAAGCTCTGAAGGACGCTGGTCAGAAGTCCAGAGCTCATTAAGGACACTCGGATTCTGCCTTCTGTTACTTGGATTTGAACTTTCTTAAGGTTTTGTTTTGTTTTTTCCAAAGAACACAGACACAGCAGTAGCAAAACAATAGCTAAGCAGTCCTCTAGCCCAAGGATGTCATCCAGTACAACGACAAACCTGGCTGCTGGTCTTTCAGTCTTTCCCAGTGCTTTTTAATATCTACTCGTAGTTGTTAGAATGTTATGAACATCTCAGTTTATTTAAGCTTTTGGCTTTCTATAATCATTATAAGTACTGGTTATTTTCTTACTCATTTTGTTGTTATAGCTTTTTGTCTTTTATGTGTATAGCTTTTGTTTTCTCTTGGGAGAGTTGAAATTCAGTCCCTAAATTCATCTAATTTTGGTCCTTCTCTTCCTCTGAGGATAAATATCACTTTTCAGAGTGCTCCCTGGGTCTGAGTCATGCTCTTCACTTCTCCAACTTGCACAGTGCTTCAGCTCCTTAAACGGATCAAGTAATTTAAAGAAATTTATCAGCAAAACTAAATGAAAAGATATACTGTAACCAAAAGCTTCCAAAACTTTCTTTAACTGTCAGCATTTGGTTTCTCTATATGATAGTAACACAGAGAGAAAACTATACTTATTAAAAAGGCGATATAAAGTTGGGCATGGGGGCTGATACTTGTAATCCCAACACTTGAAAGGCTGAAGCAGAGGATCATGAGTGTGTGGCGCAGCCTAGACAACATAATGTGTTCAAAGCCAGCCTAAGCCACATAAGGAGAACATGTCTCAAAAACTAATTAGTTAATAAACTGAATCAAATATCCTTTTGAAAGTGTTTATATAAAAGTAACTCATAAAATATTCAAACTCACTGATAAGAAACATATATATTTCCTTTTAGGATAGTGCTATATCTGTATTGTCATACTGAAATATTGAGACCATCTAAAATGGTCAGGGTTAGAATACTGTATGTTTGGGCTAAAGAGATGGCTCAGCAGTTAAGGCATTTGGCTGCTAAACCTACTGACCTCGGTTCCATTTCCCAGTACCCACCTAAAGCCAGATGCACAAAGTGGCTCATGTATCTGGAGTTCTTTGCAGTGGCTGGAGGGTCTGACCCACCCACTCTCTCCATCTGTCTCTCTTCCATCTCTCTCTGCTTGCAAATAAATAAATAAAAATTGAACAAATAATACTATAAGTTTAATCTTTTAAATAGAACATATTATGAGGCTACCAAATTATTCAAGATACATTTGATAAACTGGGTGTGGTGGTGGTGCATGCCTTTAATCCCAGCACTCGGGAGAGGTAGGAGGATCACCAAGAGTTCAAGGCCACCCTGAGACTACATAGTGAATTCCAGGTCAGCCTGAGCTAGAGTGAGAACCTACCTTGAACCTGCCCCCACCAAAAAAAAAAAAAGATATATTTGATAATACCCAAGATAAAAAGGATACAAAAATTTTTTTTGCCTTTGGGCTTGTCTGTGATAAGAGCATGATAGTCAGTGAGTTGCTTTCTTAAATATAAATATGTGTAAGGTTATCAATGAGTCACCTACCCATGGACAAGTGTGTGGCAGATACAATGAATCCCTGTGACCAGGGCACAATCACATTTCAGGCAGCATGGGCCCCTCACACAGCTTTGCATAGTAACAGTCTTTAAACTTTCTGGCTCCTGTATCCTGAAAAAGAACAGAAAAACTAAATACTCTTTAAACATTTAAATTAAAATCTAAAACTTTCCATGAATCTTTGAAAATATATCTTAGTAGAAACAAAATCCTTAAAATATTATAGGCTGAAATATGATGATGATTGATTCTTTTAAGTTTATAACTTATCACAAAATTGGTAACATAGACTTTTGCTATCTTATACAGTACTATGCCAAGAGAAATCTTATAATACTGTTATCTATAGGCATTAGTAAATGTATCTATCATTTCATTAAAAGTCTAAGTATGTCCTCACTTCAGCAGCATATATACTAAAATTGTAGCAATACAGAGATTAGCATGACCCCTGAGCAAGAATGACACGCATATTTGTGAAATGTAAAAGACTAGAGATTGTTCAGTGGTTAAAGGTGCTTGCTTTGAATGCCTGATGTGCAGAGTTCAAATCCACCCAAAACCAGAAGCACAAAGTGGCACATGTGTCTGGAATTCATTTGCCATGGCAGGAGCCCCTGCATGCCCACACTTTCTCTTTCTATCTTCTCTCTCTACCCTCCTATCCCTATCTCTATCTCTCTTAATAAATACGTTGAAAATAAAATGAGTCATAACTTTCTACAGCCATACCATCCTGAACATGCCTGTCTCATCTATGGGCCAGAAGTGCCTTGTGCCACTTTGTCTATTTTGAATTCAGTGCACCCTAAAGCAGGCCCAGCTCCATCCTGAACAGACAGAAGGGGACAAAGCAGGAGGTCCAGCCAACTGGAGATACATGGATTGCAGAAGATGGGGTGGAAGAAATGTAGTAAGGGCAGAGGACAGGGAAGAATACTTGGGGAGATTGTCTTTGTCATGGTTTGATCCAGATGTCCCCCACAAACAAATGAATGTGTTCTGATTGATTGATCCTCAGCTGATGGCAGTTTGGGTTTGACAACCTCTCTGGAGCTGTGTTGTTGGGGGCGGGCTTATGGGGGTTATAAGCCAGCTTCCTCTTGTCAGTGTTTGGCACACCTTCCTGCCACTGTTTCCAGTGCTGTGGCAGAGGTGATGTCCAGCCCTCTGCTCATGCCATCGTTTTCCCTGCCAGGATGGAGTCTCCCCTTGAGTCTATAAGCCAAATAAACCCCATTCCTCCACAAGCCACTTTTGCTTGGGTTCTTTCTATGCAGCAACTAGAATGCTGACCACAACAGTCTTCCAGCTTCATGGCCTCATTTCATCACCTCACAGTGACTGTCATTACAGCCACAAGACCTCCACAATATTTCAACGTGGATGATGGAGATGGACAAAAATAAAAGTCATTAAAATAGAAGGACAGGTTGGTGAAAATGAGTTCAATGGAAGGCAGAGGGGGAGGGGAAACAAAAGAAGGTATTCTTAGGGAATTACGATCAAAGTACATTATGTTCAAGCATGAATATTATCAATTTTTTCAAAAAAGAAAAGAAAAAATACTAAACATTATAAGCATTCATTATTTTTGCATTTGAAATTACAAGCTTCTCAAAAAATGAAGAGATATTTTACAAAATAAAATATAGCAATAGTAAATTAGCATTGGAAAGGGTATTTGGCATTATTAAAAGAGATGCAAAGTGAAATCTCAACAAAAAAAGCACCATTACACCACTAGAACTGTTCTAACATTTTTAAAAATAAAATATGGTGAAGCCAATATAAGGAAAGTTATGCAACTGGAACTCTCGTACATCACAGCTGGGGAGGAAAAGTGGCACCAATACTAAGAAGAAGTGTTCCTCTGAAGTAAAGCATAAAACTCGCTGTTTACTCGAGTAAACAATGTTACTCATAGTTATTGATTCAAAGACACTGGTTAAAATTTTTTGCAAAAATGTTTACAGAACCTTTATTTATAATAACCAAGATGAAGAAATGTCCATGAATAAGTAAATGGTTAAACAAATCTTAGTAAATAAATGGACAATAAAAAAGGAATGAATTATTGATACATGAGGGGAAAAAAAATCTCCCAAACATTAAGCAAGACAAAGGATACAAGACACGGAAAATACTCTATACCTTAGTTTATAGGAAATTCTAGAAAACATAAATTATTTAATCATGGTGATAAAAAGCAGATCAGTTGCCTGATACCTGGAAGAGGAAGCCACTAGAAAAAAATGTTGTGGAGGATAGAATTGATTATGAAGGAACATATTTGTAAAACTCATCAAATACTTCATATAAAATGTATATATTTTATTCGGATAAAAGTTATACCTCAATACAGGGGAGTTTTTAAAGTCCCTAAGACTATATGCTATTTTAACATCTTTGCAAGATCCCAAAATTCAAAAGCTCTGAAAATTAAAAGGTTTTTATAACTGCAAAACCTTGACCTAGCCAAATGTGAAGTTATTTATAATTGTCTTTATTCTAGTGAGTGATTGTATCTACACATTAAAGGGTAAATATTCTGTGTTTGTTTCCTCAAATCTTGTGAAGGCCTATATATACATACATATATATGTTACAATAATAGATTTATAAACACATAAATTACTGAGTAATTACAACTGTTTCTGAATTATATTCTGAATTCCAAAAGAGATCTTTCCTCAGGGTTTTCAATAAAAAATAAATTATGGGTTGCTTTTCTTGTAGTAGAAAAAAGAAAGGAACAATAGAAAGAGAAGGGAAGGGAAGAGAAAGGAGACAAGAGGGAAAGGAAGGAAAAATAGGAGGAAGGGAGAGGAGAAGGGATTTCTACAATGTCTTTCTGGTGTTCTTGTGCCAGTACAAACAGTTATCAGCCATCTCCTAGCTCAAACACCTGCGTCTTTCCCCTTACTCTCCTTGTACCTGCTTTGGTCTCTGGTGACAGCTATACAGCCATCAGAAGGGCCCCTCCATGCCATCTCCTCACTGCCCAAACACCAAGCTCGTATCTACTTCATCAGATGACTTTCAAAGATCCTGAGCACTGCCTTTAAGAATTGCTTCCAAGAACAGGCTCTGCTGGGACCCTTTCTCATTCCTAGTTCAGAGTTAAGAACCTGGAGGAAAAAGCAATGGGGAAAGATGAAAGCAAAGTCGTTTTTGAGAATTTGCCAATTCATGAATTTTTTCACACCCCTCTCTCCTAGCCTTTCCACAGAGGGTTGGTTTGAATCAAAACACTTCAAAGTTCTTTCGATATCTATTTTCCCTCTGTCCCTACACCCTCCTCTACAGAGAAATGGAGGAAAGATCTATATTTCCTTGTGGGGCCTTGGAATTAATTTAAAGCAAATAGTTCCCCTAAAATGTTTCAATCCGCAAACCGAGATTGTTTTGCAAGCTTTTATTTCACTTATTCTGTTTCCAACATGTTCGTGTGGCAGGCCACGTGTAAGCCATTGTGGACATTGTAAATTAGAAACACGTTTCCATTGTTATCTTTACCTTTCCAACTGTTAGTCTTTCCTGAAATATCTTGTGACCTCTGCTGTACTAGAGTTCTGTCACGTGCATTTTATGTCCCTTCTTTCTTAATCAGCTATGGTTATAGAGCAGCAATTAAGTACAGAATGGGGAAAACGCAACATTTTCTCTCAGGAAAGGATTAAATAGACAAATAGTTGGGCCAGATGCCTCAAAACCTTGGGATTAATTGGATTTGAAGCTGAAAATAAATTACTTAATAGGTTAAATGAATTAATGTTGATAAAACTGTTGGGGAAAAAAACCATATAATCAGTAAAGAGCTCCCCCAAGACTTCTTCGGAGCATCTTGCAAAGGGAAGAGAAAACACCCTTGCTCTGTTCCCTATGGCTTGGTGCCACTACATTCAGGATGGGTCTTTCCCCTTTAATGTCCCTAGAAGCATCGAAAAGAAATCTGATGACCCTTCAGTATGTGAGACATGTTTCCCTAAGAAATTGATTATGAGGGGCTGGGGAGATGGCCCCACAAGCTTGATCACCCACGTAAAGCCAGATGCTCAGGGGACGTGTATCTGTAACTCACAGTGCCCATGGCAATAAGAGGCAGAATCAGAAGGATCCTGAAGCTGACATGCCAACTAGTCTGGCCTTTCCACTGGCAGAGCCACAGGAGAGACCTTTCTCAGACAAAGTAGAAGGAGAGGACCAAAACCCCGAGGTCATCTTCTAAGCTCCACTCAAGGCTCTCATGTACACACAAATAAGAAGAATCTGATGATGCACTACTGGCTTTTAGTGCTTTTTAAAGTTCAGCAATTTACACTATAGGAAAACAAGTACCCCTGTCCTTGAAGACTCTGCTCTCCTTTTCAGTGCTCTGCTCTAGAGCCAGCCTCTCATACTGTGACATCTATTAATCACACTTACTTGTCACTGTCACAAACACCCACGAGAAAGAATCGAAAAGAAGATATAGGCTTGTTTTGGTTCATGATCACAAAGTTTTCTGCAAATCACAGTAAGGACAGTATGGTGGAGCAGACCAGACCATGTCATGGTATTCAGGAAGCCAGGAAGAAGAGACCTGCTCTTTCTCCCAACCCCTTTTATTCCATCCAGGCCACTAACCTAGGAATTGGTGCCATCAAATTCAGGATGGTTCTTACCCCTTAGTTAAATGTCTCTAGAAGCATCCTCACAGACACATGGAAAAATCCCCTGTGCATGTCTCAACTCAATCAATTTCACATTCAAGGTTAGCTGTCATGGATGTCCCAAGCAAAGGAAAGAGGTTTCTATTTGCTTGGAGAAGGGATGGGTTTTAGGGTTCACAGAGCTTGAGAAAAGATGCAGCCTCTCTCTGCCTCTTGGAGATTCGATGTGACCATCAGCATATCAAAGGCACTGAGGGCTCCTGTAACAAAATGATTTTCATCCATTTAAAATGCAATTTGCCAAACTTATTTGACCATGAATATCTTTCTGCATTCGCTAATAGTTTGCAGGAATAGGATTTCTTGGAACAGCGTTTGGAAATGTTCTAGAACTATCATTTTTATAGAAAATTGACCTTCTGGGTTTGCTCCAACAATTTAATATCATGGCAGGAGACACAACCCTTAGCTGTTCTAGTCCCTGTAATTTAGATGGAGAGAACTCTTCCGTCTAAGAGACTGCTTGTCCTTCTGGCACTCTGTTTTGTGGTTGTTTAGGTATAGGGACCATGTGTGTATGTGTGGCAGTAAAGTTCTCCCAGTCCCCAATAACCTCTTCCTTAGGGAAAAATGTTGTGCATCCTGAGGGTCCTCACCAGGGGGAGAAGCACACTTGCTTTCTCTCATCGTTTTCTTCTTTCTACATAAAATGTTAAAAAAGAAAAAGTCTTTCACTAAGTGTGTCTTAGACTAAGTGAAGTATGAGGTATAGATATATCCATATTAATATTTGTATCTGATTATATGATTATAGGTGAGTAATATCTAGAATGCTAATTTGTGTGTTAGTCTTCTGACTAAAGCTGCCATAATAAAATACTACAGGCCCTGGCTCACAGGAGAAATGGAAGCTGGACATCCAGACCAAAGTGGCAGCAGGTTTGGCTTCTCCTGTCTTTGGTTTACAAATGGCCACCTTTTCAGTGTGTCCTCACCTGGTCTTTACAGGTAGGCATCTCTAGTTCATCTCCTCATGTTTATAAGGATACCAGGGAGATTATGTCAGGGATGCACCATCCTGAGCTCAGTGTAATTGTAATTGCCTCTCTAAAGACTATCTCTAGATATATTCTAAGATACTTGGCATTAGATCTACAGTATATAAGTTGACCGTGGGGGCATAATTTAGTCCATAACAGTGGGTTCCCTTGGGAGAGCTTGAGAGAGAAAGACCAAAAGAAAAGGAGAGGGGACGGAAAGAAAAGAGATCACACTATTTTTAAAAGGCATGCTGTACCTAAAAGTAGTGACAAGTCTGAAATATTAAAGGCAGCAAAGATAGAACAACTTCTTAAACTTGGAAATGGACTTTTAGAAATTCAAAAGTAAACTTTGTATTGTTTCTTTTAAAAACTTTTTGACAGTTTTCATACATGTACATAATGTATTTTGATCATAATCCCCTTCTATTACCTATATTATTTCTGAAGATATTTAATATACATACATTTATGCAAATGGTTCCTGTGATTTGCTAGAAAACTAACTTTTCTGCTCATATGATTTCAATATGTACATATAAGACATTTAAAAATAAAAAATGCATGCAGATTACATAAGCATATATCATATTTATATGTAAGTAACTAATAAAGATGCAAGTCTAAAGTGATCATCTTAAATATGTACATTTAGTGATTTCTCATCCTGGAACAAGTCCAAATTCTAACAGAGCTTAGTCCTTCTAGGTGCAAGACGCCTCACACCCAGTCTCCTCTGCATCCTATATTTCTCAAGCTCCAGAAACTCCCGTCCATCACTGTCTCCTCTCCACTGACACTCTTTCCAATCTGCCCATTCACTCTTCAAGTCTCCTTACTTTCATAGTGAGGCCTTTCTCTGCTCCAGATCAGACTTCTCATAATGGTCCTAACTTCAGCAACATCATTTGTTTTCATGTCTAAAATGCAGATATCTTGTTTCCTGCCAAAGCTGCAAAATTCCAGAGCGTGTGTGTGTGTGTGTGTGTGTGTGTGTGTGTGTGTGTGTGTGTATGTGTGTGTATACGAGAGAAAGAGAGGGAGGGAACCCCTTTAAATTTGTGAATCTACTCTGTGCTCTACTCTGTCTTATCACTTTGAAATTCTCCTTTGAGGTCCATCACTAGTATCTTTGATTACTTAGTGCACAGGTGTACAGGTAAGCAAGCATTTTTCATATAGGGTCAGACAAAGCATCTCTGGCTTTGAACACTGAGAGACAAATATCAGTGATATTAGATAGTTAACTAGATAATAAGGTAGAAAACAGCTTTCTATAAATTTCTGTTAACAAGATTCAAAAATACAATGTGATGTAACTTTTTGTAATCCAAGAACTGCTAAGAAAATAACTGCTGGGTGTGAAGTCATATTTAGTTAAGCAGAGTCAAAGCTAGTGTCTGCTAATATTATAGCAGAAGCATGACATCATTCTCCTACAAAGCTTCCTCTTGCTCTTATTCCACACTGTGCCGTATCATTTGCGTGGCCATGAAGTCAGCCTCACTTTGGGGCGGGGGAAGGTGATAGCTGACACAATGTGGATCATCACCAGTGTGAATTCACACACAGACTGCCCATGGGGATTTACTCAAATCTGCTCTGATAGATAATTCCACCATTACTTTTACCGGTCTGATTTCTCTGCTCTAGAAATCAATTGTCCCTTCATATTGAGTAAAATAAAAGCAACTGCTTACAATGAAAATTCTTTAGACTCATATTTCCAAATGGGAGCAAGCACTTTTTTAAGAATTAGAACACGAGGGCTGGAGAGATAGCTCAGCAGTTAAGATGGCTGCTTGCAAAGCATGACAGCTCAAGTTCAATTCCTCAGCACCCATGTAAACCCAGATACACTAAGTGGTGCATGTGCCTCAAGTTCATTTGTAATGCCAAGAGGCCCTGGGATTCTCTCTCTCTCTCTCTCTCTCTCTCTCTCTCTCTTTCTCTCTCTCCCCTCTCATCTCTCTCTCCTTGTGAGTATAAAAAATGAATCAGAGCATGAAGCCTTCCCAAATTATAAGATATTGCACAATTTTCTTCATTTTCTAGACATGGGTATGGCAAAGTCAAATTGGAGTAAAGAAAGCATGAGTTTATTGAATAGAGAAATTTTCTCTGTTTCTTTTTTAAGTCAAATATGGGACTAAAGACATGGTGAAGTGCAATTTCTGCACAAGCATGAGGGCCTTAGAGGGCAGAGACCCCAAAGTTCAATTCTCTAAGCACTCACATAAACTGCTGGGCATGACTAAGTACATCTGTAGCCCAGTTCTGCAGGGAGCACAGACCAAAGAACTGCTGAAACTTCTGAAAAATAGCAAGCTCCAGGGTCAGTTAGAGACTCTGTCTCAAGTTAAAACAGACAAATGAGTGATGGGGGAGGACACCCAATGTTCTTCTCTCAATTCTACAGGTGCGCACAGGGAGTGCCGCATCAGCATCACACACACACACACACACACACACACACACACACACACACACACACACCCCACACCATCACCACACACACTATGCACTTGAAAAAAA
>PVHP010005356.1:0-65466 GCA_004024765.1 Zapus hudsonius
TCTCTTCTCAAACTCATGGGACCTGCACATCAAGCACACACTTGCATATACCACACATTGCATGCATACCTTCTACACACACACACACACACACACACACACACACACAGAGAGAGAGAGAGAGAGAGAGAGAGAGAGAGAGAGAGAGAAAGAGAGAGTCAAACTCTGATCTTTTATCATGAGTGAAATAAAGGAAGCTAACCTCTGGGTAAATCTATTTCAAAGGATATGGGTGCATGATTAGAACTTCCTCCCTCCTTCCTTCCCTTCTTCTCTGTCTCCCTCCTTCCTCTTGATAAACTAGTCATACACAAAAGACTGGAATTGCCAAAGGGAATTTTTATCACTTTCTTTTAAATAATTAAGTTCAACATTTTGATTGATTAGAAATGACTTTCTATCTTTACTTCATCTCTGACAGGTATCCAGTTTTGTCGTTATTTATCAATTTTTATTTATTCCTTTAGAGTCTCAATAACAGCAGCTTCTATGGAATGAGTGTGGAGGTTGTCTTGTTTTCAAAAGCAAGTCATTCATTTGGGTGTCTGCCCTTTACTAAGAGGCATGATCTCAGCTGTATGATGGCTGGAAGCCAGAGAAGCAATTTCCTTTCCTTTAAAAGGGGTTGGAAAGCATCTGATTATATCAGGAAGAGGCATTTCAGTTTTCAAGGTGAAAGAACACTTGCTTCTTTTATAGATAATGGAAGAAATAAGATACATTAGTGAAAGACAGAGGGCTTACCAATTAGATCTATCTAGGAAGGGTAGAACACAGTCTGCTTAGAGGTTATCTCAATGCAAATTAGTAGACCAGGGTACACTACCTTTTTCCTTTAGTATTTTTTTCAACTGTTCCTCTTATTTTATCTTATTTTTTATTAGCAAATATATTTATACATTTTTAGATATACATTAATTTATGTACATATGGAGTAATGACTGATGCAAGGTAATTAATACATCCATCACCTTAAACTTTTTTCATTTCTTTATGATGAGTACTGTCACAGTCATCTATACACTGCTGGGATGAATCTTCAATCTAGGCACAATTAGGGGGAGGATAGTATTTATTGAAAATACAGATTGAGGAGAAGTTCTGTAACAGCCAAAGAGGCTGGCCCTCTTTCACAGGTCTGAGCAGAGAGAAAAACCCATCACCAACACCATACACACAGAACAGCAAACAGGCAGGAGGGCCAAGGAGAGAATTTTTTCCCCTTTATATAGGCTTAGGGTGGTGTCTTCCAGCCCTACCCCAGACTTAATGGCTTCCTGAGTCTCTGGAATTTCCTTCCTGCACTGCCTATACAGGAAAGGATGTTTACTTCTAGCGTCTTTGAGCTTCTTTACATGCCACCTCCTACTGAGATGCCGCCTTCCTGCAAACATCCTCAGAGACCCACCCAAGAGTTACTAACAAGGCCAAGTTGACTACAAAACCTAACCATCACAAGTACTTAAAAAATTCTCTTTTAATATAACTTTTAAGAGAGGGTTTTCATAGACAAACTTTCTATACTTCAACAACTGATAGGAACTCATAACTTAGCAAACCGTATCTTTTTGTTTCCTTGTCTCAGATTCATTTTAAATGCTTACAATAGGGGCTATAATTATTTCAAAAAAGAAATATTATTTACTGCTTTTACCTTGGCTTTAAACATATATAAGTAAAAGAAATTATGGAGGTGGTTTGAATTATAAGATATAAGAATAATAGCTATTAAACCATCATTCAGTGTAACTGAGAAAACAAGCGAAAAGTTCAAACCATCTGACATTTAATGTCTACATTTTCCAGTATATTTTCTCTACCAGTGATATCAGTAGAACAAACAGCATCTAAGACACTTGCTTGGAAATATACCTAATGGCCTATTCTTGAACACCCATATCTGATGGAGTTCCTTAAGCAAATAGGCTGCATGTGGGCTTGGCCCTCCTCCTCTTTCTTTTCCTCTCCCCCCTTATCCCTTAAAAATATTTTATTTTTATTTTTTTAAGGTCATCTTGGAAGCAAAGTCTTCAGAGAGACTATTGATGTCTAATGTCTATTCTGGTCTATTTGTAATGGAAGTTTTTAATATTTTTCAACTCAAACTCTGAGGCTTGGTTTTTGAAATTTGTAGAACAAAGGGATAACGAGATAATCTAAAAGATCTTTTTTCAACACAGAGTGTTTTGACCTTAGGGTTCTTTATATTAACAATTTAGACTCAAGATTGTGAAATTGTCACAATGTCTCATCTCTTTTCACACTAGGATATTACCGTATACACTGGATATGTTAAGGAAATATATAGTTTTTAAGGTAGGGTCTGACTCTATCCCAGGCTGACCCAGAACACACTCTTTAGTCCTAGGTTGACCTCTAACTCACAATGATCCTCCTACCTCTGCCTCCTGAGTGCTGGGATTAAAATCATTAAAATCAATAGTGTCACTATCCTGGTTCAGGAAAGACATTTTTTTAAAAAAAAATATTTTATTTATTTATTTGCACAGAGAAAGAGACAGAGAGAGAAAGGGAGAGAGAAGGAGAGAGAAAAAAAAAGAGAAATAGAGAGAATGAGAATGGGTACTCTAGGGTCTTTATCCAGTGTAAACACTCTCCAGATGCATGAGCCATCCTGAGCATTAGATTTTACCTGGGTACTGGAGAATCGAACCCGAGTCATTAGGCTTTGCAGGCAAGCACCTTAACTGCTGAGCCATCTCTCCAGTACCCCAGAAAAACAATTCTTTAAAGAATTAAAAAATATATTGTTGTTTGTAGCCAGGCTTGGTAGAGCACACCTTTAATCCCAGTACTCAGGAGGCAGAGGTAGGAGGATCTCCATAAATTCAAGTCCACCCAGAGACTACATAGTGAATTCCAGGTCAGCCTGGGCTAGAGCAAGACCCTACCTTCATCTCAGTGGTGTGTGGCTGACTATGACACTATGTATGTGTCTACTAATTGTTTTTTACATTTAACATTAATAGATAACTGCATCATATATCCTATATGTGATATAGAACAACTTCCCCATTTGGTTGTAATCCAAAAGTTTGCTTTGCCTAATCTAAAAATTATCATATCATATCATTGGTCCATTCAGTCATGATGGGGATTTCATGGTCACATAGCACAGAACAGGACAACTCTCTAGAGCTACTTTCCTTAAAATGTTGGCTTCAGAGAAGACATTTAGAGCTTTGTAGATTTCCTAGGGCCATCACTGACTATCCTTCAGGACTTTTAAAAACAAACAGAACACAGAAATGTCCTAAAGGAGCTCAGAGTTCAACACAGGAATGCAAATATTTTTATTTGTTGAAAATATTGCTATGCAGTGAGACTAATGAAGTCTCTGTGAAGAAGTTGTCAAATTCAGCTGAAAAGTTTAGGAAAGCATTGTGAAAAGTTGATTTTGGAGAAGAATCCAAATTGTCCATTGCTGTTTTTGGGATCTCAAGTGCTTTCCATAGACCCATGTCAAGGGGGCTTGGCTCCAAGGGAGGTACTGGAAGGAGGTAGTGAAAACTAGAGGTGGAGCTTGATGGGAAATTTTTATAGCACTCAGGCATGATTCATGGAGGTTGAGAGACACCAGCTCCTTCCTTGCCTCTCTTTTTGTTTTGCTTCCTGGCCATAAGATAAGTGTTTAGTTCCATTATACACCACCATCATGAAATGAACAACCCCAACACAGGCCCACAGGAATGGATCATAGGCTACCTTTTCTCTTTATAAATTCAATCTCATGTATTTTATTATAGCAACATAAAGTTACTAACATATAGATGCTAGATGTTCCCAGTTGGGTATAGAAAATGCCATTCCTGAATGATATGGCAATGAACTAAAGTTAGAGTTTAAGTGTGACACTTCAAGAGATAAAGTGGAATGGGTAGCAAGAAACTAGCCCTCAAAGGCTATGTGATAATAGTCTGGTTTGGACTGTAATCAGTAGGTGATGAGAAGCTATTGAAAGGTTTCTAGTCACTAAGCCAAATAAAACTTGTATCTTAGGTTAGGGCACTCTGATAGTGGTGTAGAAGATATATTAAAGTTGCAGAATGTCTGAAGAAGGGTCCTGGGCATGGAAATATATCAATATGGTGATATTTCCATTGTCTATGAAAATGCTGGTGAAGTTTTCTATAAAGACAGACATGAATAAAGAGAATAAATCAGATAAACAAAAAAGTGAAAGACTGAAAAATATGTAGATTCGAACAACTGCTATTCTAAGGATAAAGAAGAAAATTATTGTTCTGAAGATTTATTTTCTGCTTCTATATAAATAATGGTGCTCTGTTTGTTGTCCATGGATTAATTGGGAGGTCATTGTACACTAACACCCTGGTTCATGTATGCAGCTGGGTGGACAGAGTCTTGGGACAGCGGTTAGCCGATAGGCATATCCACCCAGGAGACACTTACAGTGAAGAGCTCATTTATTAGTTTGAAGTGGGTTGTTTTTATTTAGAAGGAAAAGGAGAGGCAGGAGAATAAGTGGCAAGGGGATTGGTGGGGGCAGGGTGGTATGTAGATGTCTCATGAAAGTATTGTTAGGGGCCAGCTGCATAGATAAGCTAGAGGGACTTTTTTGTTTGTTTGTTGCCTGGGCCTTGTTATCACCTTATAGCTGAATTATATGAACTCCAATAAACTGAGGCCTTGAAGTATCTGGACTTATCAGGGTTTGCTGGGGCCCAACAGGTAGCTCTGAGTTTAGGGAGGGAAGAGACGACTGAACTCCTGTCAGTCTCAGGAAGAGATAATGGGGGTTTCAGGCCAGTTTCAACTTTCCTTTAACCCTATGTCCTCCATGCCTCTCAGCAGGGTCCCACCGTGCTGCTTAAAGAATGAAAATGGGAACTGTGATGGTTTGATGTTTGTCCTGTTTTTTTAAAATCTTGTATTGGTTCAATCTCTGGGCTGAAAGTGTTTCCCGTTCAGCTGCAATTATTTGAGAGATTACAACCATTGAGATTGGTTCAGGTGATCTGCATTGGGACAACAGGAAGAATGTGGACTCTTTGAAGTAAGGGCGTGAGTGCTGAAGGTTTCATGCTCTTCAAAGTTAGCTTTATGTTTCCCCTGGATTAACAAATTGGTGGCCCACCTGGTACTATGGAGTATAACAAATGCAGGAAGAGAGGGTCATTGGATTTGCAACACGGTTTTGTTTTTGAAAGTGGCCATAATCACTGTAAAGCAGGTGTATGCCTGCATGGAATCCTGATGGAGTCATGAGGATGAGCCATGGGTTATGGTGAAGACCCAATGATGATGCAAGGATTATGGGATGGCTGCCAAGGAGGTCTTGTAGCACTGGATGAAGTTTCCAGGTCTGTTAGTAGCTAAGCTGGAGGGGCAGAGTCAGAACTCCAGAGTGAATTATTGGATTGTAGTTAGAGTTTGATGTTTGCCCTGTTAGTTTTATTGTATTGGTTAGATCTGTTTTTGCTATGCCCAGTACTATCTTTTGCAGTGTGAATGTGCCATTGTTTTTTTTTTTTTTTTGTATTGTGGCTCAGTTGAAAAAAAATTGTGGGGACTCTTTTAGAGTTGAATTTTACATCATGATTATTTTACATCATGATTATTAATTAGTGGGCGCCAGGGGCAGATTGTAGTAGTTTGATCTAGGTGTCTCCCGTAAATGATAGTGTTCTGAATGCTCGACCCCCAGCTGATGGCAGTTTGGGTTAGAACCTTGTTGGAGGTGTGTTGTTGAGGGTGGGCTTAGAGGGTTATAGGCAGCTCCTCCCTGCCAGTGTTTGGCACACTCTCTGTTGCTGCTCTCTACCTGATCATTGTCAGGAGGAGATAGATGTTCACCCCTCTGCTCATGCTATCGTTTTCCCTGCCATTATGGAGCTTCCCATTGAGTCTGTACATCAAAATAAACCCATTCCTCCCATCAGCTGCCTTTCTGGTTGGGTTCTTTGTTGCAACAATGCGAAAGCTGACTACAAAAATGGTTAATATTGCTTACTAACTTGGCCAGATCTAGAATCCTAAGAGTCCACTCTCTGGGCACATCTCTTAGGAAGTATTTAGATTAGGTTGAGGTGGGAAGAACTACCTTGACTCTGGGTGGCACCATTCCATTGGCCAGGATCCCCAAATGAATAATAAGGAGGAAGTGAACTGAGCAGGAAGATTCATCTTTCTTTGCTCCCTAGCTGTGGATACCATGTGACTAGCCATACCCTGATACCATGCCTTCTCTTGAATGTTGGGCTATGTCCTCTATAACTGTCAGCCAAGATAAGCACTTCTGAACCTGCTTCTTGTTAGATATTGGATCATAGCAATGAGAAAAGTAACTAATACAGCAACTCAGAAGAATGAATTGTTTTGTGGAAAATTCTGTGCACAATTAAAACACATCAAGGGCTGGAGAAATGGCTCAATGGTTAAGGCACATGCCCGCAAAGCCCAATGACTCAGGTTTGATTTCCCAGTAGCCATGTACAGCCAGTTGCACAACATGGCGCATGCATCTGGAGTTCATTTGCAGTAGCTAAAGGCCTTGGTACACCCATTCTCTCTCTCTTTCTTCTCTCTGTCTCCCTCAGTGGGAAAATAAATAAAATAAAAATTATTTCAAAAACTCCAATTCAAGAGAGAACAGTTGATGATTGGGCATCTCATTCAGTTAAAGGTGGAGGTAAAATTGTCAGAGAACATTGAAAGAGAAGTGGAGGACACAAGACAAGTCCCAGTAACTCTGCCATATAAAACATTGTGATAAAAATCTCTATTCTATTTTTACATCTCTTTTTATAAAATAATATTTGTTCTTTTTCTTCTTATTTCTCTCTTAAAGAGGTTGACACTGGGTGCCTTCTTTGATTGCTTGCCACCTTATTTTTTGGGCAGGTTTGCTTTCTCACTTGAATCTAGACATCTAGTTTAGCTAGCGAGTTTGCTCTGAGGATCTTGTCTCTACTTCCTGTGCTCTGGGATAACAGGCAGGCCAGCATATCCACCCAACATTTATATAGGTGCCTGGGAATTGAACTTTGGTCCACAAGTTTATGCAGCAAGAGCTTTATCAGCTGAGCCAGCTCCTCAGCTCCCAATATGTAAACTATTTTTGTATGTTTCTAGTTTTATGTTTGAGTTTTTCTTCAAATATATGGAAATGAGACACTAAATATCTGATTAGACACTCATAGGAGTTGTATGAGCTTATTTGTGATCCAGCTTCAGGGTTTGGCCAAGGAACTCTTCTTTTTCTTTCCTTTCCTTTTCCTTTTTCCCTTTTCTTTTCCAGATTGTTTTCAGTCTGGTGAGATTCCATGGAGAATTATGATGGTGAGATTCCATGGAGAATTATAATTAAACTTCCTGATGACATAAGCTTTAGATAATGGAAAAGCTCCAAGAGGTCTTGTTTTCCAATGTGAAGCCCATTGTAGTCTTCTTCTGTGTCCTTAGTTTTCCACATCAGCATCCCTTGCTTCATCCTCTGTAGGTGGTAAAATTTAGCCTTCTGCAGAAGAGAAAGGACCCAACTGTGGTAAGTAAGCTACTTCTAGAAATTCAACAATCTAACTTTAACTTCTAGGGTTATTCTCAGTTTATGGGTACCTGGTACTGTCAATATGAAGGATTTCTGAAATTTTCATTTTGTGTGTGTGTGTGTGTGTGTGTGTGTGTGTGTATTTTGTTGTTGTAGGCTCATATTAACCTTTCCCCTAAAATACTATTTTTCCAAGTTTGTGCGGCTGCTGTATACTCTTTCATGACATTTGTATTTGTAGTTTAATACCTTGAAAATCTACGTAGATTTGTTAGTAGGATGCCATGAAGAAGCAAATAAACATATTTTGGTCCCAAGTACAACTGAGGCTCTTTGGACTACCTAACTGTTCATATATTCTCAATCACTTAAGCATTCTTTTTAAAAACACTGACCCAAGCATGAAAGAATGTTTTATAACCCCCCCCCAAAAAAAAATAAAACCCAGCACCTCAAGGTGATGAAAACAAATCATGAATCCATTCAGTAACATATAATCTATATCCATTTTCATGTGCTTCTCATCTCATAACCATGAAGAGATTGAAGTATTGAAGTACTGTCAGCAGACCAACTCCATACTTCTTTATTAATCCTTCTATCTTTTATAATGCTAGAAATGCCAAATATCTTTTCACTGCAGCTGCATACTCGTGGTCCAAAACATTCTTTCCAGTATGACTTGATTATCCTCATCGACTTCTTAACAACCTTCATATGTGAGGTGACAGAGTAAAGACCCCAGTCTTGACACTACTTGGGAGAGTTTTGGAGTTCCAACGTATTGGCAGTCATTCGTGTAGAAGAGAATTAGTTGGCTCAAGTTGCTTGTATAGCAGAATCACTAAAAAACTAAAAAAAAAGAAAAAGCTTTTGACGCATCATGGTGCTTATTTTCAGTAGTTTGAGCCCAGCAGTCTTTCCTGTCTCACTCATGTGGAACACTTTGGCCTCCATGGCCCTAGACTCCCTGGATTGCAGGCATACGCCCCCCACATGGCTTTCACCACTGTTTCCAGTAGGGTTGGAGCACCACAGAGACGAAGTCCTCCAGCGGCCTAGGGAGGCCCGTGCGTGAGGAGCACAGGGCTGCTGGGAGTCCCGGTGGGTCCGGGCTGTGGAGAGCTTGGTGGTCATGGCTTCTGGGCCTGAGGACGGTTCGGTCATGGCCTCCAGGCCTGAGGACGTTTCCGGTCATGGCCTCCAGGCCTGAGGACGTTTCCGGTCATGGCCTCCGGGCCTGAGGACACTTCCGGTCCGATCTCCCAAGGCCTCAGCTTCGAGATGGCCGTCCCGCCCAGCCTCCTGCAGACGCTCCAGGAGGAAGCCACGTGCGCCATCTGCCTGGACTACTTCAAGGACCCGGTGTCCATCGGCTGCGGGCACAACTTCTGCCGGGAGTGCGTGACGCAGCTGTGGGGCGGGGAGGACGAGGACCCGGAGGCGCCGGCGCCGCGGCCGCGAGGCCGGGACCGGAACCGGAGTTCGGCCGCCGCGGTGAGGGCGACGGCGGCCGCGGCGAAGGCGGCCGCGGGCCCGCCCGGCGGAGGAGCTGGGCCCGCGCGGCGGCGAGGGGCGCTCCCGAGGCCTGGAGCCCGTTCCCGCGGGTGCTGATCCCCGAGCAGGGCTACTGGGCGCGGCGGGCCCGGGGGTCGCGGTGGTGGGCGCCGCCGCCGCCGCTCTTCGTGTGCCCGCAGTGCCGCCGCGCCTTCCCGCGGCGCGGCCTGCGCCCCAACTTCCAGCTGGCCAACATGGTGCCGCTGATCCGCCAGCTGCGCCCGCGCGGGACGTGCCCGCGGCACGACGAGGCCCTCAAGCTCTTCTGCGAGGTGGACCGCGAGCCCATCTGCGTGGTGTGCCGCGAGTCCCGGAGCCACCGGCGCCACCGCGTGGTGCCGCTCGACGAGGCGCCACCGCCGGGCCGGCGGCGGAAGCGCGCGCTCTGAGATGGCGGCGCCGGAGCCCGGGGGCCTCGGTGGTCGGTCGCGGGTTCGCTCGCCTGAGATCGGAGGTCTTCTGCGCGCGTGGTGGAGCTGCTTCGGTGACGGGGAAAGGCGAGTCTGCGGACACCGTTCCCGCGGCGTCCACTTTCGTCGTCTGCTGGGGTCGCGAGGGACTCGAGGAGAACCGCCCTCCGTGGACAGAACTGTCCCCGCTCTTTAGCAGTTTTCACCCGGGTTGGAAAGTTGCTCTCACGGTGGTGGAGTTGTCAGAGCAAAACCGGCCCCCGTTACGGCACGTGCGTATGGAAGCCGATTCGCAGAAAAAGAGCTCCAGTTTCTTGGTCAAAAAATCAGATTTGAGAACTAAATTCATCAGTGTTAGGCTTTTCTATTTGAAGTTGAATGTGCAAAATGACGGGTTTCATTATGACGTTTTCATTGTTGCATCACTGTACTTTGATCACAGCTGCTCCTTCTATTCCTTTGTCCTCCTTCCCCTCTGCCGACACGTTTCTTCTCCCCAACTTGTTCCTCCTTTGGTTTCATACATATTTCATACCTATGCAGTTACTAAATCTAAATCCCACATTATGATAAAAACGTGATATTTATCTTCCCCATCATCCTTTCATGTTCTCCCCTCCCTCTTCCTGTACTTCTCTGATTTTAAGAAAGAAGTGAAATAGCCAGTTCCTTGAGTTACGTGTTTCTGACATGTTCTTAAACCCTTAGGGTAAGCTGGGCGTGGTGGCGCACACCTCTACTGAAGTCAAGAGGAGCCCTGTGAGTTCGAGGCCACCCTGTGGCTGGTGACATATTGAATTCCGGATCAGCCTGGCTTAGAAAGACCTCACTGACATAGTGAGACCCTACCTCCAAGAAAAACAAAAAACCTCAGGATAGTCTTGGGTTTCTCGTGCTGTGTATTCTTCACTGGGAGAGCTTCAAGAGGACTTTGTGGAACTTAAAGGCTGGTTGTTTTGGCTGGAAACTTCCATAGAAAGCTTGGTGTAAAATGTTTTAAACAGATAAGGCTTTATTGTATTTTCTCTTTATGTCTTAAAAGCTGCTTTTTTTCCTTGGCTATATTTGAGTGGGAGTGTTTTATGTTTTGCTGTATTTTCTATAGCCCCCAGGAAAGAAGTGGGTGTTTTGCAGAAGCATGCTTATCTCACCTAGTTTTCCTTCTTAAATTAGGCTTTGATTGAAATTAGTAATTTCAGAGAATAAATGTTCCAAGTAGACATAGTAAATATTAAAGATTAAAAAAGTCTTCATCTAGTAATGTTAATGGCTCCAAATCAAGATGCTTGTAAACAGTAAACATTATGTAAATTAAGATCAAAGAACTGCCCCATTATTGTAAGATGTAATTTTGAAGTTCAATTTCTAAGTTCAGTTTACATCTGCCTCCATTCTTGTAAAAGTTCTGTATGTTAATTTCTGTATGGGTTACAGTAGTTTATAAGTACCGTGAGCGATTGCGCCACTGGAGCCCCTACAGTAGTTTATATTACTGAGTGTTTTTGTAGAAATCTGTAGAAACAACAATATAATTCTGTTGAAGATTTATTCTTGTTTATGAATAAAAGAAAAAAAAAACTGTTTCTTTGTGTGTTAGTTACTTTTGTGTCACCGGGACAGAATACTTGATATGAACAACTTAAGGATTTACTTTGGTTCGTGGTTTCCCACGTTTTGGTCCACAGCCTTTGGCTTTGTGGATTCTGGGCATGCTGTGTGACAGAACATTGTTGTGGAAATGTTACAGAGGATACTCATCTGGTGTGCCAGAAGCAAAGACCCTATTCAAAATAAATCCCACAACCAACCATATGCCTCTCAGTAGCGTTTCTCTGTGTAGGTTCTACTTGTTATAGTGTCCAGAATCTTCCAAAATAATTCACCAGATGGGGACCAAACTTTCAGCACACAAACTTACGGGAACGCTTCATATTCAAACCCCAGTACATTAGAGTGGAAAACAAGCACAAAGAAAGCAGAAGATAGTTGTTCTAAAATTAAATCACCAACATGACACATTTCCTCTCCTTGGATCTATTTCTAAATGTTAAGTAATAGAATTATATCATTAGATAAAATATAAAAGAAAATGAAAGTTGTTTGCAATTCCAAAGCAACAAAAAATTAAAAAGATTTACCTGCTGATTACAAAAATCATTGGGACTAGTTTCTTGTGCTTAGTCATGAAGACTTTAAGAAAAAGCTAGTGCACATTAGTTATTTGTCAAAAGTTTGTCAATTGTCCAAACTTAATGTCGGTGAAAATGATGTAATGTTTACCACTATTGAAACATCTCATTATGTAGGCCAGCTATATATCATTCACTCATTGGTTTCTTCATCATACAAACAATTGTTCTCTTAACACCTGGAAATGAAAATAAAAAACACATGGTCTTTATTCTTTAGACACTCAGACTCAAAAGGTTGACACAAGAACATAGCCATGTTATATATAGAGATGGCATCAATGGTCCTGGAGGATTAAGTTTGAAAATAACTTCAGTCTGTGTTGTAGTCAACTCCCCATTGCTGGGAAAGCATCCAACTAGGCCAAGTTTATGGAGAAATGAGTTTATTTCAGGTATACAAATTCCAGGGGGAAACTAATGGCAGAAGCCGTTTTGTTTCATACATTCAAGCAGAAAACTGTAGCAAGCAAACACCAACAAGCAGCAAGCATGAATGGCCAGAACTCAAACTGTTCTCTGCCCACCTTTGGCCTGGACCCCAAGATCCACCCCCAATGACGCCTTGTCCAGCTAGGCAGCTGGAGATCCAAGTTTAACATGCTTTTATTTTAATAAAATACCGGAGTCTATGGGGCCATTTACATGGCCACAATCTGTATAAGTGAGCAACACTCAAATCAGTGGAATAGTTGAGAAAGGAACAAGGGCACAGATAATAAAAGGGATCATTTTGGAAACCAGTCTAAAAGCATTGCAAATTGTCAAGTGATAGATAGGAAAAGTAATTGTATTTTAGTCTAGGCATTGAGAAATTACCGTAAGATAAGACTTCACCAATGAGAATAATTGGATAGGCTTCTGGTAACTTTTTAGGGCAAATTGAAAAGGGTTGGTCATTTAGGCTGAATGTCTGGTAAAGAGAACTTGATGGAAGCATAGCTTTGAGAAATACCCAATAAGGCTGTCAAACCTTATATTTCATAAGATTAAAGAGGATATAAGAAGAAACCTGGTATTTAGTTTGGCAAAATGCTGGATTTTATTTCTCATAACCCATTTGAGAGGGGGGCATTAGCAGAAGAAAGGTGATAAAATTGAGTGTGTTACATATTTTAGCAATGAATAATAGTTAAACACAATCCAAGGTAAGATTTCATGAAAAATGGTTTATTCTTCTAAGTATACTATGACTCAAATCTGGAAATATATTACTAAGGCCAGTTGATAACCACATATCTATACACCTACTTTCCTGGTTCCTGAAATGAGAAGTTTACTTTCCTAGAAAAATGCCTTTCACAAGTAACCTGAAGAAGTATATAGACAAATGCTTTTGCAGATGTAAATTTTGGTTTCTTCATCTTGTTACTTTTTTCCCTCTTCTTGATCATAAAAGAGGAAGAATTCAATTAAATGATGCATTTTGTTTAAAGCTTTGCTTATAGATTTATCACAGAACTAACAGATGTGCCTAAAAACCACCTTGTATTTTCCAAAATAATACTAACCTCCACCTTTATTTTTCTTTTTGGACCAAGGACCAGACAAATGGTGGTCAGATGATCCAGTCTAGAAAAGCATACTTGCCAACTCTGACTTCAGTAGGGGTGGAAAAACTCCTCAGAGGAAAATGGGAATTTAGCCTCACAATAGTAGCTTCCATGTGTGAGTTGGTTTTGAATTCTCCAAAGGATGTGGGGGAGGCGAACAGGAAAAGAAAACTGCAAGAAAAAAGATTTAGGATGTTTATTTTTAGGGAAACTATTTCAAATAGCTACATGTAATAACTTCCATAGTTTTGTATTACTAAAAATAATTAACTTTTTTGAAGACCTTAGAGTTCTTCATCAATACTTTAGAAGGAGTTAACTGAACTGACAGATTTGATTACTAAAAGTGGTCTGTCTCATTTTTTATTTTACTTTGACATAAGACTTGGCACAAATCTGTTACAAGCAATGTTCATTTATTGCTGCACTTCTAAGTTATAAATCTGGTTTACATCTATGGAAAATGTAGTGCAGGATTGAAGACATGTCCAATTATCTGGGCAATTTGTTTTATGAACTTATACCAAATTAAATGGGAAGGATTGCCAGTATGTGTTCTTCCTCTGTGGGCTGCAAATCAGTTAGAAAAGACCTTTTAGAACAGTGGCATTGAAAGTCCTGGTTTTTCGGTCTGTTTCCTGAATGGGTTTTGATTAAAACAGGATCTGAATGTCTGGTTGATAGTCTATTTCCTGTCTTAGTGTAACAAATACATTCAGAATGTTGACTTCTATGAAAGGTAAAATCATTGAGCTAGATTGAACTGCCCTTAGCATTTTTTTCATATTAGAAGAACTCATCTGGCCAAGAAAAGATAGGAAAGGGAAAAGGAAAAGGAAAAGATAGGAAAGAATTCCTGAAAGATATTTTGTATGTTATGTATAGGCGATAAAACTCAGTGTAGGATGGAAAATCAAGGCTTTGATTCATATACATGTTTTTGGAGTTATGAAATAGAGCGACTTATCTGATTAGGCATAATATCTAAAGGTGAATTGTAGAGTATTCCCCTGTGATAATAAAATGTGTGCTACTCCAGGGATGTAAAGCATACATGAAGTTGGAGGTAATAGCCAGGAAATCTATCGACTCCCGTGTTCTCTGTTTTGGGAGGTAAATAGAGGGAGACAGAAGAGAGAAGAAAGAGGGAGGAAGTGAGAGTGGAGAAAGATTTAAATTTTGTGGAATCAATGATCAATTAGAGCCTTTGCTCCCTTTGGGGATGGGATTGATTATTTCATTAAAAGAATTCTTAAATCCTTTAATCCCAGCATTCATGAGGCTGAGGTAGGAGGATTGTTCTAAATTCGAGGTCAGCCTGGGTACAGAGTGACTTACAGGTCAGCCTGGGCTAGAGAGAGAGCTTGCTTCAAAATTAAAAAAAAAGAAAAGGAAAAAAAATGTTACAGCCTATTTCCTATTTTAGATATAAAGATGTTTCCATTTTTATATTGTACTTTCCTTTTTTTAAAGTGTTTTTGAGATAAGGTCTATTGTACCCTCACTGTGTAGTCGAGGATGACCGTTTCTACTCCTATGTACTGGGATTATAGATGCGCACCACATCCAGCCTACATTGCATTTATAAGAATGTCATTTAAAGTTCCATTCTGACTGTTTCATCAAGGTTTTTTTTAATGTAAAGTACTCCGAGGGCTTGAGTTTATGGCTTTTGCATTATGCTGCTTTATTTTTTGGTGATGCTGAGTTATGATTGTGTAGAGTTGCAGCTAAGATTTCCTGTATCCATTTATTTGTTCAGTTCGCTTGTCAGAAGTTGTGGTAGTTTGAAAGGATGTCCCCCAATAGATTCAGGAGTTTTGTTAAAGCTTGTAACTTGAAAGAGGTGTCACTATGGGCATATCCTAGGGTCCAGTCCTAAGGTTTTACTGGGGGCAGTTCTGGAACTCCAGCCTAAGGTTTTGTCATTCTGAGCATTCTGAGCTCTCTGCCAGGAGTTCCCTGCTTCCTGAGTGTGCTTGCTTTTGGAGATGCTGGTGGTGGTTTCCCCCCCTGCTTGGATCTGTGAACTTTCAAATAAACCCCCTTTCCCTCCCATAAACTATGTCTGGTTTGGAGGTTCATCCCAGCAACTGAAGCTGATTGACAGAAGTGGTCAAGTGTTCTACTATTTGAGCACACAGTGTTTTGTGTTAGAGGACTGCATTCCGTTCTGTGTTCAGTTAAATGCAAGGGAACATATGTTTCTTCATTGGCTGCTTTTCTTATTCTAGGTGTTTCCTGTTGTCTAGGGGTTCACAGCTATGGCTAGCTATGAAACCACTGTAACATAAGCTCCTACACCTGTCTTCCATTTCCTCCCGTTCTCTCGCAGGGGGACAGCTGAGTTGTCTCCTATATTTATAACAGACATCACTGTTCCCCGGCTGAAGACTTGTAGAGGAGCCCTTAGATTTTAGTGGTAGTCTACCTGACACTTTCTGACACCTATTTCTTATTTCTCATCATCCTTTTCATTCTTTCATCTTTCAGGAATTCTATGTGACTTACGAAAGGATTCTCATCTTTTTGAATATATGTTAATTCATTTAAAGTATATTTTCTATTATATGTAGAGATTAGTATTGCTCAGGCTGAATGGAATAACTACTATTATGGAGCTCACTTTAGGTGATACAGTTTACCCTGAAATTGTAACTACTAAATTTAAGTCTAGTCACCTTGACAATTCACACTTGGGTCTTTATTTCAGATACTTACCATCGAGAATGTTCAAAGAGTTACTATAGAAAGGAACCATGGTGGGTTGAAATTATTTCTGTTCCTTAAAATTTTAAACATTTTAAAATTAATTTTTTAGATTTTTTGTTGTTCAGTGCTCATGAGTGCAAATGCCCCTTGGCACACATGGTGTTGGTCCTTGCCTCCACCTTGTTTGAGGCAGGGTCTCTTATTCACTGTTCTGTTTGCCAGGCTCTGTGGCCTCATCAGTTTCCTGAGGATTCTCCTGTTTTATTCTCATTTCTTTATATGCATGTTTTATTAAAGATGCTTGCACTCAGTGCCCAGCTTTATGAGGGGTCTGAGGATCTGAACTCAGGCCCTCACATTTGTCTGCTTTATCTAGTGAACCATTTCTCTTGGCATTATGACATTTCTATCCCACCATTCCTCTCATCTTTCTCACATACATGTATGTGTATATGTATTTGTATGGGTGAGTGCACCAGAACCACTTGCTGCTGCAAATAAGCACTAGACGCTTGTCTCATTTTTTTGTATCCAGCTTCTGTGGGTGGCTTTCTCAACCTTCAGGACATTTTTATGCAGATGTGTCACTATACTTGGTTCTTACTTGTTCAAAACCCTACTTACTGCCTTCCTCTGTGCCCCCTGACCCCACTGGATGATTTTCTTCCTCAAGACATTATGTTTTTATGGTGATGGGGATTAAACCAATGTCTGTTAGATAAACATTCTGGAACCATACCCACCACCCGGCTTCTATTTCACCTAACATTTCAGATTATCATCTTGTAAAAAATATCTTTTTAGGAGCTGGGAGATGGCTCAGTGGCTAAGTGTGCCTGCTTGCAAAGCCTGTCAGCCCAGGCTCAATTCCCAGGCACCTATTTAAAGCCAGAAGCGCAAAGTGACACATGCTTCTGGAGTTCATTTGCAGTGGCCAGAGGCCCTGGCATGTCCATTCTCCCCCCTTTGCAAATAACTAAATAAAAATTCCAATAAAAATTCAATTAGGTTCAAATTCATAGTCATATGTAGTACATTTCCTTATACAAATGGATTTAAAAAAATCTTTTGAGATAGAAGAAAATTTTTATTGCTTGGTGAAAACAATTTATCTTTTTGCATGAGCATTTGTTTCCCAGAGGGTGTCTAATACTCCTCTCCATCATATATGAGAGTTGGGAATTATTTTTTTAAGTTTAATGGAATTTTTTATTAAGTCAGACATGTAGTGACATGTTATGAATATATATATATATATATATATATATATATATATATATATATATATATATATATATATGGTTTTATTTATTTAAAAGAGAGAAATGGGCATGCTAGGGCTTCCTGCCACTACAAAAGAACTTCAGACACATTGCCAGTTTGTGCATCTGGCTTTAGGTGGGAACTGGGGAATCAAACAAGGACGTCAGGCTTTGCAAGCAAGCACCTTTATTTAACCACTGAACCATCTCTCAGGAGAGCTGTTACAGAAGCCTTAAAAAACATCTGATTTCCATGCACATTTCTGTATCTGTTTTTCTTTCTACTGTTAAAATTAAGTGGATGCTGTTGGGTGTGGTGGCGCACGCCTTTAATCCCAGCACTTGGGAGGCAGAGGTAGGAGGATTGCTGTGAGTTCGAGGCCACCCTGAGATTACACAGTGAATTACAGGTCAGACTAGATTGGACTAGAGCGAGATCCTACCTAAAAAAAAAAAAACAAAAAAATTAAGTGGATGTTGTAATGAAACTTATCCTCACTGCTTTTTATTCTCAGAAGTATTCATGCCATAGCCTACCTTTTGCATTTATTATTACGAATTTGCTTTTAATTTGACAGTTTTCCTTATATTTCAATGTATTGCTTTGACAGCAAGTTACTCATCAAGCTTTTACTTGAAAAAAGAAAATGATAATTCATTTTCACATTTCAAACTTACCATATGTTAACCTTTCTTTTTATTCTACGGTCCTATGTACATTCCAGTGACAAACTATAAATGACAAGATAATAGATTAAACTTCTTAAGTTGATCTAGCTTTAAGGTTTATTAGCTTCTAAAGTCTAAACTGAAAACATTGCTTTAAATAGAAGAATTATACGAAAAAACTTCACAGGAACTGGACAATATAATTTAATTAAAAAGGTCATCACTATAGGTGTATAATCAATAACAAATGAACTTATATAGTATTTACTCTAATTCTTTCCTCATGACATAGAGGGCATAGATAACTATGTCACCTGCATTGTCTTTTCACAATTAGGGGCATTTAAGGGAAAAAATGCTGGAAACAGTGGTATATGTTATTTAACTCAGTGTTTAATTATATATAGCCTTTGTTTTTATTGTGATGGTTTAAAATTTTTTTTGAGATTATAATTGTCACATTAAAATTCATGGAAATATTGTGGAGAAATGCAGTGTTTCTTTGTATAGATTTAAAAAACTTAGCCATTATGTATCACTTTACTAAAATTCTGGTGAACTAGTTAGTATAATAGGGAATTTAGAGTGGATTTTAATATGCTACTTTTAAAAATTATTCTCAATTGAGGCCACTATTCACTGTATAGCTTCTATATTACAACTTATCTGAAGCAGTGTTTTAAATGGAGAAAATCATTCTTATTTAGAACTTAATGGTATGATCATCCCATGTACTTTAAAGAAAACTATTTACAAAACCATTTAGACAAATTTTACACAAAAAACTTAAATACTATTATTTAATTACTGTATTCTAATATTATTCTGTTAATAGAAATAATATAAAATATATAATAATATACAATATAATATTATATATAATATAATATATAATATATATAATATACATCCTGAACTTTATTCACACTAATGACTGTTGACATTTATGCTTAAATTATCTAACACTAATTTATAAAAGATCTACACTTAAAGGTTTCATATTCAATTCTTTAAGGATTTTTTATAGACAAAACAATAGCACTCAATTGTATAAATACATAATAAATACTTCCTGAGAATGGCAAACTTTTTTGTTGAGCAGCCTGCCTTGTTCTAGAGATGCCATTTTATTACATAATATTCATGTAGTGTCATAGTAAACACATTACAGCACTCTTTCAGTCTCAGATAATTGGTCTAATAATTGGCACATGGTCTGTTGCCCAATGTATTTTTTCTTTTAGTATTTTCTTAATCCTGTGTGCATTTAATGAATGTGACTGAAGCATTAATATATAAGAGCCCAGAAGTTATGAGTGGACACATGTCATGGGTCATGGGTCAATAAAGAAAAGGCGGGCTCTCTAGGGAGGGTAAGGACATTAGAGTGAATGAGAGAAAAGAATGAAATGATGGATATGATGGATTGGAGGAAAAAGAAGAATGGGAGGGCGATAAGATGGAGGGAGGGGAAAAGGGAATGAGAGAAAGGAGGAGGGGGAGGAGACTTGATAGTTCTGATGGCACTTGAATTCTTGGTTACCTTATCTGCATATAACTTGTTTATTCTGGAAGATAACCCAATATCCTTTATCCAATATCCTTTAAGGCAAACTTAAAATTTGTTCATATTGTCTGCCATTGTCAGCAAAATAATTCTTTTGAGGGTTTATTATTATATCTTTATATCTGTGAATAAAAGCAAACTCAAAAATTTGTTTTATGTCCAAATGCAGATACCCTCTATAACTGAAATTTACTTTGGTAGATTTTATTTAGAATTTTTTTTTATGCGAGAGAGAGCAAGCACAAAAGAGAGAGTATGGGCATACCAGCATACCATACCATACCATACCATACCAGCTTTTGACTCTGTAGAGGATTCTAGATGCATCTGGCTTTACCTGCTCTTTATTAGGGAATTGAACCCAGGCAGACAAGGCTGCAAGCAAGTGCCTTTAATTGCTGAGCCATCTCACCAGACCCAAATTTTGGTTAATTTTACAAGAATGAAAATGACATGAAAAAAACTGCTGAATCCGTTAAAGGGTCCAGTGAAGGTCTTATAGGCAATGAGCCTTAGGCTTTAAGAGTTATAAAATAATTTTTCATATGTTAGTTTATTTGTTCTACCTCATGCAAGCCTAAATAATCTCACTGACTTTAAATATCCTAATGGAAGCAGAGTTGTGAAAAATGAATTTTGTTTATTTCTCCTACATAGACGTTGTTATTATTTGTGCACTAAGGTACTGTGAATTCAACTCCAAATTTATTTGAAAACCTTTTTAATAGTTTTCATTGTAAAAGGCAGTATTCCTTGTTGTGTGCTGTCATGAAGACACCCATCTTTTGTTTAATGAGAAAAATAATGAAAAGGTATCAGTATAATACTGAAAAGTATAAGAAAGACACAGAAACTTACTATGAGGATTTAGACACAGTGTATGAACTGTGTCTTTAACACGGTTTATAAACACGAACAACTGTTTTTAGAGATTCTCATGTTTTTTCTGCATTTTAGCCATCAGTTGGGAAAACAGGAAACAACACCTACCGAGTCTAGCTAAATACTTGTATTTCTTCTTCTGGTACCGAGGATTGAATGCAGGGTCTTGTACATTGCCTGACCATCAGTCTACTATGAATATATACCTCCCACCTTTTAAAAGGTTTCTAGGTAGCCCAGGCAGGCCTTGAACTTTTACTATTCCTTTCCCAGTTTCCTGAAAAGCTGACAGGCCTGTGCTACCAAGCTTAAGTAGCAGTATTCAAACGTTATTGTTCAGAACATCTTTAGTACAATGGTAAAATGATTTTGTGAAGACTTGATTATTTTGTGAGGATTTAAAATGAAGGCAGACATTTGACCCAGCTATACATTCTTGGGCACATGCCCTAAGGACTCCACCCTTTACTACAGAGACACTTGCTCATCCATGTTTGTAGCTGCTCTGTTCACAATAACTGGGAACTGGCATCAGCCCAGATGCCCACCAACTGAAGGATGGATAATGAGGTTGTGGTACATATGCACAATAGAATTCTACACAGTAAGGAAAAAAGAACTAATAACATATGCAGGGAAATGGATGGAGCTGAAAAAATATTCTAAGCGAGGTCATACAGATACAGAAAGACAAAGGCCACATTACTCTATCATATGAGGTTCCTAACTGGAATCAATTAGAGATGAGTGCAAATGGCAGTTAACACCAGGATTATGGTCCTGAAACTCAAAGGAGGCCAGGAGAGAGAAGGTATGGGGTGAGAAGAGAGAAGGGGTTTCCTGACTGGTTGGGGGAGAGTTGGAACCACAGAGGTGGGAAGGGGATTACACCAAAAATCAGACAACATTAAGAATCAGTTCCATAAAAGCCCTCATTCTGACTAGCATTCTACAAGTTATCACCACCAATAAAGGGGAGGGGAGACAGTCTGGATAGAAGGTGGAAAAAGCTTAACCTTACAACCAAGGCCCAGAATCGGGTTAGCTGTTGGCTAGGGAGATCCATGAGGTCAATGTAGAACACTGCAAAAATACTTGATTACCTGCCAGAGCTAAAAGGTAAAAGTCTATTGCCGAAGACACTACAGATTGAAATCACAGAACATTGGAATTCCATGCTGGAACAGAAAGGGAAACTAGCTAGACCTCATAATGCTGGAAAGCCCTAGGGGAGCCACTGGAAGACAAGAGTAATCATCAGTATGAA
Organism: Zapus hudsonius; assembly: GCA_004024765.1. Taxonomy (NCBI): domain Eukaryota; kingdom Metazoa; phylum Chordata; class Mammalia; order Rodentia; family Dipodidae; genus Zapus; species Zapus hudsonius. Next base: position 21,600 of record PVHP010005356.1, read on the forward strand.
TAAGCAGGGAACCCTGCATACTATGAAATCAAACAGCCAGACAAGAAGTACACACTTATGCAATAGTGGTATGCAAACTCTACAGGTAACCAGCTGGAAAGGAGACCTGCTCAGTGGGAAGGAACTCATATCTGGTACTGGAAACCAATTCATAATCCCATGGTCTGGAAAGAGTGGGATAGCATACCAAAAATCTCCTACACAACTTAGCATAACTCCTGAACCCAAACTGCTCTCACGATAGGTTGGAGAATCTATTCGATATTACAGAAGCAGAGAAAATGGAGGAGAACCTTAATCCATCTATAGAAGACTGCTTACCATGAGACTTATCACATGTCTCACATATGCCAGGGCCCAAGAGAAACTGCAGAAGTGATTTCATGAATATCACCTCAGGATGATGGTGATGGACATGAAGAGTAATCAAAACCTATCAAAGGAGAAATCCAGAGGCTACACAGAACACTAAATCAGACTGCCAACAGGCCTGCTGTGGCTCAGGGAACATTGTAGAATTGGGGGTGAAAATATTGTAAGAGCCACAGAGTGGGTAGAAATACCCACTACCATGAAGGCCTCAGTCAGTCCCCACTATCCCTTAGGGAGTGACTGAGGCATTCATTACCCCATACTGATGATTATCATAACCTTACTTAGGAGGGCTCCCAGGGTAAAGGGAGTTGGAGTTGGGGAGAGAGGATAAAAGTATATAACACACACACATTATATACATATATATATACATATATATATATATATATATATATATATATATATATATGGGGGTAGAACTTTGCCTCTTTTACATAGATACTAGCAAGATGACCAGTTTTCCAAGGGAACTTCCATTAGTACTTTCTGGACACAGATGATATTCTTTCAGGCCCATAAAATCAGGATCCAGTTTCCTTGGCATATTTATTCATCAGACACCTCTGAAAGTCTCTGATTGCTCCTGGAGTTCTGGCTTTGCTATTATACTTGCTCAGTTTTCCTATGACTTGGTTTTTTTTTTCTGTGAACCTGTGTTCATGGTTTCTGAGAGGTCACACTCTATCCTCCTCACCTTCTGGTATTCACACTCAACTTTGACTCCACTCCTATGTATTTGGGGTATAAGTGCCTGCATTAGGATTTTCTAGACGAATACTACTGATAGAATGAAGATGTGTTATAAAGGAGCTTTATTGGATTTGTTTACAGGATATGAACTGGGCAGTCCAACAATAGCTGTCTGCAGGCATAAATGTTGAGACACCTAGTGTCTGCTCAGTCCATGACGTGATGCAGGCTGAAAAGTTGGTGAACCTGGTAGGTGCTCTGTCCACAGGGATGGATACTTCAACAGTCCCAACATGGCTCCAAAGTCCTGGAGGATTCCTGGAGAGCCACTGGTCTTCAGTCCACCTTGGAAAGCTGATGGAACTGGGCTCCAATGTCTATGAAAGATAGCTAAAACAAGGTAGAGGTGTGCATGTCACACCTGACTGTCAAGGGCAGTCAGGTAAAAAGCATTCACCAACAAGTAATATGGTCAGCCAGGTAAAAGGTACTGTTTCCTTAGAGCTTTTTCATGTATAGTTCACCACTTGAAGGGCCCTTCAATCTGGAGAAGGACTTCCTCCCTCGGTTAATCCTCCTTGGAAACTCCTTACACACGGGCCCAAGAGGCATGTTTCTTGATTCCTAATCTGACCAAGTTGCCAACAGAATTTAGCCATCACAGTCTCAAAAGGACTACAACCTGCAATTAATTTACTCCTTAGCTTTATTAGAAAGATGTTACATTCATTTCTAGAAATTTATATTCATTGTATTTAAATACATGTACATCACTTTCAGGAATCTATAGCTGGTTTACTTGAGGGTTTTTAATAGGTTGCAAGAGTCAAGCTGAGGAAACTGATAACAATGACAGATTAGAAAGATAGGGAAATTTAAGAGAGGGATTTTTTAAAATTAGCTTTTCCCAGAGGTAGGAGGATTGCTATGAATTTGAGGCCATCCTGAGACTACATAGTGAATTCTAGGTCAGTCTGGGCTAGAGTGAGACCCTACCTCAAAAAAAAAAAAACTGAAAAAAATGTACAATAGCTCATTAATTTTGTATTGATTAAAGTTTGATATGGTTATATTTTAGACATATAGTCTCAATATGATGTTAATAAAGTTAGTTTCATCTCTTTTTCCTTCATTCAAAATGTGGTGAACAGGAATTCAGATAAAATGATGATATTATGAAGTATAGAACGATTTGAGGGGAGAGATGTCATTCACCCCATTATTATCTTTCTGCTGCTTTACAAGTTGTTGACACCTTAATGCTTAAAGATATATCTTGTCTTAATAACTATTTATATTTCCATTTCCAAGTATGTCAGATAAGAATGAAGTATCAAATTTACCAGTGACGTACCATATCCTAAATTTTAGAGTTGCAGATTAAGCAATACAAAGTGTGGCACTGGAAAGATGGCTCAATGGTTATAGAGTTTGCCTGCAAAGCCTAACAACTCTGGTTCTGTTTCCTAGTACCCATATGAAGCCAGATGCACAAAGTGGTGCATACATCTGGAGTTTTCAGTGGCTAGAGGCTCTGGTATCCCTAATCTCTGTCTCTTTTCTCTATCTCTCTCTGCTTGCAAATAAAATATTTTCAAAAAGAAAAAAAATTGTAAGCTTAGAAGATGGCTCAGCAGTTAAAAGCACTTGTCTGCAAAGCCTGTTGTATGAGTTCAATTACCATGCCTCTCAAATAAGCTAGACATAAAACAGTGTGTCAAGGTCTGGTGTTCAGTTGCAGAGACAAGAGGTCCTGCCAGCCCCACCCTTCTCCCTTGCCATGCACAGACAAATAATTATTTTTTTAAATTGGACATAAATGTCTTAATATTTTGTTAGTTTGTGATTTTGTGCTGGGCTATATTCATTGTGACTCACTGAAGGTTGGACACTCCTTCTGGAAGATGAAGGAGAACTTGACATCATCTGACCTGTCTTTGAGTGATGAAAGGGACAGTTCAGACTGCTTCTTGGATTTCAGGTTTAGTGTCAGTGACAAAGCAAGGGACTTAGAAAAACTAGTATGTCCTGAAGGTACAGATGATGACCCTGGTTCTTATCAGAGTTATTTTGCGCTACCTGTGAGCACCCACAAGGAGCTCTCCAGCAAAGAAATAGATGTTTCTATCTGGAACTTGTGAGAGATGGAGACTTGAGAACTGGGTGGAATGATAGAATTCTTGAAGGGGGACAGAACCCCAGTATTTAAAGAGGAAAGTGAAAGAATATATATAGAAGGGATAGAAAAAGATGGATGCAAAAACTGAGAATATAAACAAAAGAATAGCGTCATGAAAATCTAGAGGAGATATTACAGGCATAGTGGGAGACTGTAGCACATCTGTACTGTGAGCCATGTGCTCTGACCATGGTTCTGTGCAGGACACGAGGATTGGCATGGAGCATTGGTAGAGTTTACCACACCGGATCTGCACCCGGATCCCAACCGTTCTTTACATCTGGTTGTTTTAAGAAGCCACTGAACGTCCACATTTCTCTATCAGCATCTTAACTTCTGGTTCTCCTGCATCAGCCTCTCAGAGGTTGAGATTACTGGCGTGTGTCTCTATAACTGCCTCAACATTGTCTCCCATTCCCTGTGCTGAGAATTAAACTCGAGGTTTTCCCAAATGCTGAGTACATGCTCTACCACTGGGCTGTACTCTTACCCATTATATAACTTCTGAACCCCCCAAGACCATCTTTCTGTGTATAATTTGACTCAACACTTCTACATTAACCTGTAGTTTATTTATCCTTCCTTCCTTCCTTCCTTCCTTCTCCTTTCTTTCTTTCTTTCTTTCTTTCTTTCTTTCTTTCTTTCTTTCTTTCTTTCTTTCTTTCTTTCTTTCTTTCTTTCTTCCTTCCTTCCTTCCTTCCTTCCTTCCTTCCTTCCTTCCTTCCTTCCTTCCTTCCTTCTTTCTTTCTTTCTTTCTTTCTTTCTTTCTTTCTTTCTACAAGAAACTGTTCAAATGTACTTAATGTTGTTTGTAATATATTGCTTTGTACATATCTTTTGTCTCCACAGCAAGTGTAAAGTACACAAGTGGCTTAACTCCTGTATCTATTGGTCTGTAACATTACTGTGAGGAGTTTTGATTGAAATGAGCTCTTACAATATGCATGGGGGGCAAGGTCACTACTTATTTCTACACGTTGTTAAACATTCTGAAAATTTTAAATGGATTTAACCGTTGAGGTGACATTGACAATTCAATGAAGAACAAAAGTGATGAGTTCATTGAATAAAATGTTTAATTCAAACATCCCTGATCTTAGCAATTTTGTTGGGAGTTTTTATGTTTCAGTTTTTGACTCTGGAGAACTGAGTCCACTGGAATTGGGCCATTGGTATATTTTGTGTTTCCAGTTTTTAAAAACTGGAACATTTATTGTATTTCTGAGTTCTTAAGGCAAAAGTATATTAAAAACCACATTTGCCCTTTTCTAGTGGAAAAATGGAGTGATAGCCAATGGAGAGAGACTCCCTCTTCTATGGGTTTGCCTGCTATTGATATGTGAGCTTTGAATCACTTTGTCTCAAAGGTGGTCATGATGTATCTTATCAGTAATTTTGTTCCTTTGTTAAATATTTATTTCATGTTTAATGGAATATAAATCTAGTTTATTGGCTTTAAATATTCATACAGCATCATATGTTGTCTTAAAATTTTCATGTTTTCATTGGCATAATTCATAGGTTGGAATTAGAGCTTCCATAATTTATGAGAAAAGGAACTGATTTTGTAGATGCACAATTGAACTAATCAAGTCACTACAGTGAAGATACCCAAGTTTAGTTAAGTTGTTTTTGAAATGAATATTAGTTACTAGTAGTTGAGAACTATATTCTATAAGCACAGAGCAGATTACCTCTAAGAAAGAGAGTAATCTAAGCAGCTATTCAAACAATTCGCTTCATACTGTATTAGGGGAGCTAAGTTTGGCAAAGTATTGTGGTGGACTGAATATGTGTGACTCCCCAAGTTCAATATTTTCATAATTTTATTCATCAAATAAAGCAAAATGTTTCAAAATTGTTCTGTAGTGTATAGGCTATCACAATATGTAACAATAGTTGGTGTTGTAGTAGTACAGGAAATACTTCCTTTAGGATGTATAGTAATCATTGTCAAGATTGATGTACAGTTATAGCTCTAGAAAGTGAGGTAAAGAAGAGGAAATGGCTGTCTCATTGCTTTGTGTGGACTCTAACACCAAAGTTTGCATATTTCAAGTATCCAGTAGAAACAATTAAATAAAAAGAGGTAAAATTTTGTTTTGGATTTGGTCAGGACCGGAGAGAGACTTAAAAAATGTATTATTTTACTAGTTATGTGTGCAAGTAGTTTTAAAAAGGTAATGTCAAAGACTTTAAAGCTGGAACAGGTTTTGAAAAGGGAGCTTCCTGGTCATGTTGTTAGTTTCTATTGTTACAAACAATTTCTTATGTCTCCTTGAGTTGTGCAGCATCTGTGTTCACCACTGTGAATGTCTCTATACAAATGGACATTAGAAACTACGAATGGATTTGGGAAGTTGGTATAGATTTTCTCGAGTGCAGGGTTTTATTTCTACTGTGTAAGAAGAGGTCTAACCTTTGGTGCCAGATTTCTGCACCAATTTCCTGGCCAAGAATACAGATGTGGTTGGCACCATTTGAGGATGGCTCAGGTAGCCAGAAACCGAGATTATGTTTACCATTTTCATAAACCCTCATGGAATAATATAGGCTCCAGTCACCCTTTCTTCTACCCCCACTAGAGCCCTTAGCAGGAAGGAAGTATCATTTTCATCTCTTGGTACAATGAAAGCTCTGAGAATCTAGTTACAATTTCTCTTAGCAAATTGAGTCCCAGAAGTGCCTGCACATACCTAAAATGCACATGTATTCCCCTCTCGGGGTTCTGTTTTCAGACCATGGTTGAAAAATATCTGCTCTTTAAGTTATTCCATTGCTCTACAGAGGAAGTATTAATTACATGACTGCAAGCATAGATCAGGTTGGGATGTAATTACAGGGCTTACTTTGTCTCTGTTGTCCAACAGAATTAGGCAGGAAGCATTCATGACGCCAGCATTTGAAGGTGTTTTGGAGCCCATTATGTTCTGGTTCTCCCAAGGACTTAAGCTTAGATCAAGTAACCCTTTTGCAGCCCAGTTGTCTGGAAAAACAAGAAAGCAAATATTACCAGAGAAATGCATTTATTATAAAGTTATGTCTGTATATTGATAGGGCATGTTCTATGCAACTTAAAATGTACTCTTCTATAGTGTCTTCTTGATATCTGATTTTTCTCTCTGTCTCCTTCCCTCTTTATGAATCCTTCCCTGGCTCAACATTTGGCTATCATGTTAATGTAACTAAAAGATAAATATTTGTTTGTAATATATATTTTTATTATATATATTCTTTTTAACAAGACTTTCACATAAATCATTCTTAAATGTTTCAAGTTAGAATGTAAAAGGATAAAAGTTCCTAAAATTACCCATCTCATTCACATTTTTGGGTATTTTTTTCCAAAATTGTGATTTTTTTCATTATTAAAAAATCTAATGTTTGATTTATGTGGCAATTTTCTTGCAAGTTCTCAAAATTATTGTTTTTGCTCTCAACTTTTAAGCTCCCTTGTCAACAAAAGAGTTTTTAAACTTTTTATTTTTCTGTTATTTGAGGTTTGTCACCTGAAAATTCTTTTTATAATTACAGATCTCTTCCAATCTTTTCTCTTATGTCAAATAATATTTCTTAATATTTCTCTATCACTTGAACAATTCATATTTAACCTTTATTTTTCCTTAAGGTTTTTGTGTTATTACTTTTGCTCTCCCTACAAACCACTGCAAACTACACTTTAAGAGCACATTTTTCTCAGTGCACATTTTTTCTGGAAACACATGTTTATAATCATTTTCAGTATGAGTTACATAACTATATCTTGTTGCAGTTTTGCAACCATTGAATCTACTTCTTATTTCATTTTTCATGCTTTTATTTTTTCCCTTATAAATAACATAACATTTACTATCACAAATTAGAGTGGGGAAAGTGAGCCTCCAAGACTGGATGTATTTTCTCTTTCCTCTGACCCTTTTTTAAATTCTATGCAGTGGAGTAATGGAGGTGAGTGTGAAGGAAGAACAATGTAATACATGCCTAAAGGTGTCATAATGTAGCTCATTATCTTGTATGCTAAGCAAAACAATTAATAAAAATACCAAATTATAAGATGTTACTAAAAACAATTACACAGACATGACTTTATTGTGAGCCCATAACCTCTCCCTCTCTCTCTAATCACAATTAAATAGATAAAAATATTTTTAAAAATTCTATGACCTCTGCTTTCTTGTATTTGACACCTCAAGCAGGAGAAAATGGGCTCAGTTTTATACAGAAAAATTAGCTGTGGAATCATATTAAATTTTTTCTTAAAATACACAAGTATAGGGAAGTGGTAAAGTAAGACTTAGATTCCATTGTATATATGGTATTTCAATCAGCTTTCTCATTGTTGCATAGAAAAGAACTCAACCCTAAGTAGGAAGCTAAGCCGTAAGCGATTCAAAAGCTCAAAATCCTCACTTGCACACTTTAACATATTGAGCAAGTAGTGGGTGTCATCTGGCAAGAGGGGCCGTGAATAGAAGGGAAAGAGTCTAAGCCTTTGAAAAATCGATCAGCTTGGCAACTCAGGCTCCTTCCATCACTGAGTTGCTGACCAAAGTGACCCATGAGGTCCCAAAAACAAGACAGGATTATGTCAAAGCTCTTGAATGCCCACCCCAGCATCAAGAGACCCTGAGAAGTCTAGAATGGTATCCAGCCCCCAGATGGTAGTTGGTGCAGTGCTTGAAGGCACTGCATAAGCTTCCAGGGGAAGCTGGTCAATGACAGCTGGAGCAAACAGAGACCACTGGCATGAAAAGAATTCTGCCACCAGGAATAGGCTGAACACACTGCCTACTGGGAGAGAACAGGGAACCATGAAATGGGTGGTTGTACAATGGAGGATCCATAGCCTGGGGGAGGCAATCAACAGCTTTTAATTCCACCAAGTAATCACTCAGTGATGGGGAGCCCATAACCAGAACCAGGGACTCAGGGCAAAATACACTGGGAACCAAAATCTTAGGCCTCCAAAGAGAAATGCACTACATGAGTGATATACAGAGAGGCTACTAATATTAGAGTCTAGCTAATTCAGAAATGTATATCTAAGTTAATTTATATTGATCTCAATCTCTGATGGAGATTCTGTTTGTATCTTTCAGAAGGCAGAGAGAGAGCTATGGATCCTCCAACCCTACCAACGATCCACAGGCCGATAAGCCAAAATCCTGACAAGAGAGGAGCCACACCAGATCTTCCATGAAGGAGTCATATAGAACCCAGCAGAGAGTGGTGGGATAAACATGAGACCTATAACCACAGCCATCCAGTCAACACAGGATAAGCCAGCCAGCCAGATACCAGCCATTTTCAGCACAACCTAAAGCTGAAGTACAGAGACCCCTTAAGACCTCAACAATAAAGTAGCCTTAAGACTCACACACCATGACTCAGGGAACTGAGCAGAAGAGGGAGTAGAAAGATTGTAAGAGCCATGATGGAGGAGAATATCCAGAGACATTGTCCCCTTCAGCAACAATACACGGGGGGGGGGGAGAAAAAAAAAGAAAATGATGGCATGAGCAGAGGGCGGGCATCACCTCCACCACAGCACTGCAAACAGCAACAGGAAGGTGTGCCAAACACTGACAAGGGGAAGCTGGCTATAACACCCTTAAGCTCGCTCCCAGCAGCACACATCCATCAAGGTTCCAATTTCAAAATTGCCATCAGCTGGGGAGCAAGCATTCAGAACACACAAGTTTATGGGGGACACTGGCCATAATTGTGGTGTCTGAGTTAAGTAGCAAAGGGAAGACTAGTGTGAATAAATCATGTCTCAAATATAAATTATTTTTATTTTTATTTATTTTAAAATTTTTATTTATTTTTAAAATGATATCTTTATTATCATAATTAGATACACTGAATGAGCAAATAATGTGTTGGTGTCCCCAATTCCCCCATTTCCCTCCTCCCTGTCCCCAATCAACTGGGTATCCTCTTCCATGGGCAAACTGGCCTCAAATTCAGAGTAATCCTGTCTTGGCTTCCTGAGTGCTGATATTATAGACAGGTGACATTAAACCCAGATTTGGGTTTTTAAAAAAATATTTTATTTTTGGGTTGGAATGTAAAATCTCCCCCATAGGCTCATCTATTTGAATATTTGGTCTTCAATTGGTGGCATTATTTGATAAGGTTGTGACACCTCTCAGGAGGTAGAGCCTTGCTGGAGGAAGTGCATCAATGGCCTTTAGGCTTGATAGCTCAGCTCCTCCTTCTTCCCCCTCTGCTTCTTCACTGTAGATGGACCGTGGCCAGCTAGACCTGCTCCTGCCCACATGCAAACCTTCCCCATCATGGTGGGATATCTTCCCTATTACTGTAAGTCGAAATACGTCCTTCCTTCCATAAGCGGCTGCTTATCAGATATGTGACACAGCAATGAATAAAGGAACTAATTAACACACTTTGAAATATGAATGCTTCCAACTCTCAAAATGGAATTCTGAAATATGCATTTGGCAGAATTTACTAAAGACACAAATTTCAATATCTAGTCACAATGTTTAATACTTATGTGAACTACTGATACATTTATTTACTAATCTTTCCTCAGTTCTTGGAAATGATTTGATTTAGTTAGTGTTCACTTACAATTTGTATATGTTCTTAATTTGTTTAGTATGTTCACTTTGTAAAAGGTTAATAAATATTTTTTGTAAAAGAGATTTATCTTTGCCCAAAATGAATATTCTCTTTCCACATCTAGAGGTGTCCTCTCCTAGGATCTCTCCATGAAAAATTTTTCATACTCTGTTCCTCCTGCCCTTTTCTGGCTGGATTGTTGGAGAAGACCCCAAGAGGCCTAAGGAACTGTAGGAGGTAGGTTCTGCAGTAGCTATGCATAGGACATTTCCCTGCCAATGCCACTAGGATGATTTGCATTAGTTGTTAAAAGAATAAAATCAAATTCTTTGCATGAAACAAGTACTACTGCACTCAATGTCTTAGACTTCATTTGGATATTATAATGCTAGCTGGCAGAGCTTGGAAGTCTCCACAGTGAACATTGTTGGTTATTCTCCACAGAGACAAATAACTTATTAATTGCAAGTTTTAAAATTGCAAATGTCAGAAAACCAACTGAAAGAGATTAAGCAATAAGGGGAATTTATTAAAATTTTGTGGATGATCTCACAGGTTGGGAATAGGACCAATCCTCAGTAACAGCTGGAAGCAGGGAATTAAATTCCATGTTTATTTTCATGGTATGTTTACTATTTCCTTTGGGAATCTATCTCAAGCATTTTTTTTCTAGGTAGACCACATCTGCTCTGCTTTTTTATTTGGTAGGAAATAGAGTGAAAGATACTATAAATATCCTCATTGGTTGCAATTGAATCTAATACCTTGTTCAGAGCTGGTTAACTGTAATCAAATAGGCAAGTATTTGACAGAAGAGTCGGACAGCACTAGTAAGAATTGTGTGCATGAAGCAGAGTGGACAAATCTTGTTGGAAGCAGAATGGCAATGAACAAATATGACTATAGAGAATCGATGCCTTAACCCTTTCTGGTTTCCCAAATTCTAACCCGCCTAACTTTCTATTCTCAAAAAATAACCAGATCATCCATGAAGGATCCATATAGAACCCCGCAGAGAGTGGTGGGATAAGCAAGAGACCTATAATCATAGGCAACCAGTCTACACAGGACAAGCCAGACAGACACCAATGATTTTCAATGCAACCTAAAGCAGAAATACAGAGACCCCCCTAAGACCTCAACAATAAAGCAGCCTTAATATTCACCCACCATGACTCAGGGAACTGAGCAGAAGAGGGGGTGGAAAGATTGTGAGAGCCATTGTGGGGGAGAACTCCCAGAGACATGCCCCCCCCTCAGTAACAACATACAAAGGGGGGTGTAACCAGGTTGACTCCTAGGCTATCCATAACCTCCTACCCCATGGACTGATCCTGACTACCTATGGAGAAGGATATCCAGCTGATTGGGGACAGGGAGGAGGGAAATTGGGGAAATGGGGATATCAACTCATTATTTGCTCATTCAATGTATCTAATTATGGACAATAAAAATCCCTTTGACTTCATGAAAAACAAAAATAATATGTGAACATGTACCTGAAACTTTGGTTATTTTATCTGGCTTCACGTTTATTTATTTGGTTATTTTATCTGGCCTCACGTTTATTTATTTCTTTCTTTTTACTTTTTATATTTTTTATATCTTTATTATGAATAAGTATATACATTGTATGATCAAATCTTGTGAAGGTGTCCCTGTTTCCCTCCTCTCTGTCCCCTACCCACTGGGGTCCTTCCTTGGTACACATACTGGATCTGTCCATAGGTTAGGGGTTATGAACTGCACCAGAGGTAGCCAGTTTTTCTTCCCCCTTGTATATTGTTGCTGAGGGGGGCGATGTCTCTGGATATTCTCCCCCACTATGGCTCTTACATTTTTTCTTCTGCTCAGCTTCCTGGGTCATGGTGGGTGAGTTTTGAGTCTGCTTTGTTGTTGAGATCTTACATATCTCTGGATCTTTGCCGTGGGTTGTGTTGGGTATCACTGGTGTCTGTCTCCATTGACCTTTCATGGGTTATCAGACTTAGTGTGGTGATTGGTCTCCTGTTTGTCTTGTCACTTTCCCGTAGGATTCATTTGGGCCCTGTGTGAAGGCTAGGTGTAGTTTGTCTCCTGCCAGGATGTCATCTAACTCTTCAGACAAATTTCTAGGTCCTCATTATTTATGATCTGTCATGTTATTTCTGACAGGGTCTCTGTGACTCTTGCCTGTGTATTCTTTCATTCAACTGACACACTACTGGGAAACATGAATGCATCATTCTTTCAGTGACCTCTCTTTGCAAGCTTCCCTCTTGGTATCCTTATTTCAATCAATTAGGCAAAAAGTGAAAGTGTATTTATTTACTTGTATGCTCACTTCAGCAGCATGTATGATAACATTTCTTCAATGTATAGAGACTAACAGTACTCCTGTGTAAAGATGAAGTGCAAATTCGTGAAGCCTTTCTTTCTTTCTTTCTTTCTTTCTTTCTTTCTTTCTTTCTTTCTTTCTTTCTTTCTTTCTTTCTTTCTTTCTTTCTTTCTTTCTTTCTTTCTTTCTTTCTTTCTTTCTTTCTTCCTTCCTTCCTTCCTTCCTTTCTTCCTTTTGTTCTTTTCTTTTCTTTCTTTTTTTTCAAGGTAGTGTCTCATTCTAACCCAGGGTGACCTTGGTAGTCTTAGGCTGGCCTCAAATTCACATAGATACTTGTTTTTTTTATTGATACTTATTAATTAATTAGTTATTTCCAAGAAGATAGAGGAGAGAGAGAGAGAAAGAGAGAGAGAGAGAGAAAGAGAGAGAGAGAGAGAGAGAGAGAGAGAATGGGTACACCAGGGCTTCTAGTCACTGCAAACTCCAGATGTATGCACCACTTTGTGCATTGGGTTTTATGTGGGTCCTGGGGAATCAAACCCAGGTCAGTAGGCTTTTTGGCAAGCACCTTAACCTATGAGCCATCTCGGCAGCCTGCGTTTTATTTATTTGTTCTTTTTTTGTGGAATCTAGTAAAATCTGTGAAAGTAAAAGGGAGTGTTAAGGATGAGAAAGGGGATCATGTGGAGGATAAAGGAAGACAATGGGGGAAAGATTTTGGTCAGATTACATTGTATGCATTTATGAAAATCGCAATGAAACCCATTTTGTACAATTAATATATGATAATAAAAATCTCTTATTAAGATGGAGTGGTGGCTATACCTGTGGGTATATGGTTAATATATAGGCAAGGGTAATATGAAGGATCTTTGTGGTGGACTAGCTCAGTGGTAAAGTGCTTCTTTTCCCACCCAACAAAAGTTCTTTGGGATAAATACAAACATATATATGCATATGTATGTAAGTCTTAATATATTTAGCTTTGTATTCAGGAACCTCTAATCCATACATGCTAGAACCCAAGCCCCATATTTCCTCTCTTATTTTCCCCTTTGTGTGAAATATGCATTAGACACTTTCCTTCCTTCTGTTACCACACCTTGAGTTTTTCCACTTTTGTGCTTTTCTTATTTTCTTGCCAATATCTGTTACAATTTTTATATTGCAAAATCTCGTTCATCTTTCAAGGCTCATATAAATAATTTCCAAACTTAGAAACAATCTCAGCTGTTTATAAAGACCCCTACACTTTGTAGTCTGTCTTCTGTTATGATTTCCGCGGCATTTGTGTTCATCCACTCATATTCTAAAATTTTTATCCGATATTATTTATATAAGTACCACGTGCTAACCGATTGCACCACTGGAGCATTATCTGATATTATTTAGAAGCTCCCATTGCCTTCAAAATTTTAGACTCCCTTGGGATTGACTTGCATAGACATTATGCAGCTTGATGGAAAATAAATACCCTTTTGAATTTTGTGTAACAGAAGCTACTTGGACGTACTATTAGCCACACATTGCATGTTACTGAAGATAAGTAGTGGTTCAGTTGAGACGTTGTAAGTAAAGTCACACAGCTTTTGAGGATTCCCAAGGTAGAAAAATTCTTACCATAGAACCTTTTCTCCATCTAATGGACTCTTCATTTAACATCGTTTTCTTCTGTTCCTCTAGCAGCAATGCTTCCCCTCCTCACACAAGCTTCCTTAGAGTAAGTTTTCTCCTCTGAGAAAACTTGGCATGAGTTACATTTATTCACATACATTTCACTGAATTGCCGGCAGGCAATGTGTCTCTGTCCTTTGTGTTTTGAAACATCATTATGTGTACCACATGCACGCACACTTTGATTGCTAATAGTAGGTGTTCCAGTGCATCAAAACATTTAGGTGTTATAGAGCAGAAACAAAGCCAGTGAAATATAGAATGCACACAAGACTTTCACATCTGTCTTTTAAATTTGTAGGTATTCTATCGTGCATGAATGTGCCCATCTGTAAATTTATAACAATATTGTTCTATGTGTGTGTATGGTCAGTGTGCAAAGGGAATTTAGTATGCAATATGAACTACATAGTTGCTTATGTAGGGAAAACTAAACAATTCATAAATCAGTTCATTCTGTTCATGGTTTCAAGTACCTTTAGTTGATATTGTCCCTGTTAGATAGTGTCTGTGTTTTGCAATAATTATTACAAGTTCTCTTGTTTATCCAGTGGTTGGGATAACAAAAATCACCCATATTCCAGTTAGATAATTGTTTTCTCATAACTGAATTAACTTCTGCAGGAATGTGGCCTTCAGAATGTTCTACTCAGAGGCAACCTTAAGGGTTCAATAACTTTATATTATGGACAATTTATATACAGAAAATAACATTATTTGATAGAAGATAAGAAAGTCTGCCTAAAACATTAAATATAGAATTTTCTTTTCTAGACTAGTTGGAAAGGAGAAAGGAAGGATTCAGTTGAAGGGGGAGACAGAAGAGATGGGGGAGGGGAAACAAAAGAAGGAAATGGGAGGGTATTATGGCCACAATACAGTAAGTATATGCATGAAAATTGTCAATAAAAAGTGTTTTTTTTTAAAAAATAGATTTCCCCTCTACCACACCAAATTTTAATGGATTTTATGAAATAAATTATTGAAGTATATTTTGTTAAATGGGATGCCCCTGAAAATAATCAATACACATATTTTATTAGTCATATTTGGATCAAGAAACAGAGCCAGTAGTAGTGATAAAAAGCAGAGTGCTTCACAGAGGGCTTGACTTCTTACATTTGTGGAGCTGATGTTTTTGACATGGGTGAGCCTGCCCTCAACAGGGATGCACTGAGAAAAAAAGTGAGTGAATTGGAAGGATCTATAGGACACACTGAGCCCTCGAGGCATGAGTTTCAACCACGTGGGCCCCTTGTTCCCTTCAGGCTCTGCATCTTTGCTGTTGAAGTTGGGATGAGCAAGTCCTCTTGCTTCTGGAATAGCTCAGGAATCAGAGAAGCTGCAAGAGGATCCTGTGACACCAAGGCACCACTCTGGCAGAGCCCAGCCTAAGAAACAGTGTGCCTCTGTTGTGCATTGGTGCCTGGTGCCTTGAGTGGACCTTGCCAGTGTAAAAGGATATGACTGCTGCTTGGTTTCCATCTTCCAAATGTCACCCAGAGCATCCCCTGAGGCTCACAGGAATTTGGAATTAGACAGGGAAGAAGATTCTGCCGGTTATATTTCCAATGTTGGTGAGCTGACATACTGTATTTCAAATCATCTTGTATATATTAAATAAAACCCAACCCAGACAGCCCCTTTTCCTCCCTGGAACAAAAGGTTAAATATTTTCTTTTCAACATTATGTTTTCATCAGATTCTCATCACAGCTTCAGTGCCTGCATCAGATAAAATCTCAGGAAGTCTGGTCCAGGTCACCCTTCCTCCAGACACACTGGATATCATCTTAATTGCCAAGGATATTAAGAGTAGATAATAAGATAATGAGGGAAGCAACAGCCATATGATGTGGTAATTGTCAGTCTGGGGCCTGGAAGCTTGAAGAAAGATATTGGGTAATAGGACTTGGAGCCTTACATGTTTAACTTTTTAAATCCATGGTGATCTGATGAGTCTATTTATTATGATGATGAAGAGCTCATGTTTAAATTCAAGCCCACCAGAAAGAACTGGAAAGCTATTTATGTTGTCGTTGAAGGCTGATAATAGACCAGGGCTGCATGCAAGACATTTGTGGGAAGTACAAGGATGCATGTAACACACAGGCTAGTAAACAAAGAGAACCTGTGTGCAGTGCAAAAGAAATAAATTCCTACAAACCGCCCACGGCTCTGAAAGCAATTTACGGAGAAAGCTTTTATAGTGGGCCACTTTGGAGCCATTGATAATTAAGCAAACAAAGAATTCAAATTATATCCAACTAATTTCAGCAAATTTCCTTAGGGAGTTGTAATACTTGACATTCTGTATCATGATACTGTTGAATCAGTGTCTTCACTCACTGCAGATGTAAGCACACAGAACATGATTCATGATCGAATGAGTAAAAACCTTAAGATCAATATTTTAAATGATGCAATGGAAAAATCAGTAAGAAATCTCTCATAAGTAATAAATAGCAATTGATCCTTAGTTTTGAGAAGATGGAGTCATTATAAATTCTACTGTGTGTAGATTTATGGTTATAGAAACTACTGAATGATAAAAGATATAACATTTTCTCCTAATAGCAATATAGTTTCATAACTTATTAAATTTTGTAGGTTTATTAAATACCAAGAAACCAAAGTACTATTGTAAATGCTTATTCATAATGAATCTGAGTTTAGCAACTGCTGTTTCTACCTTGCAAAGGCTCACAGTTTTCTGTCTTGACAAAGATGTGAAGACTCCTGAAGTCACACTGTGTGGCACAGAGAAAACACAGACTCTATCTAGGGCTTCCTGCACATCAGCTCGAAGGACCTGATGGGTGCTTATTTCTGCATCTGTAAAGTCAGGTTGGAAGATGGTTCATTTTTTATTCTGGGACTGTCCCCTAACTTATGAGAGGGTAGACTGTATAGTAAAACAGTATGGAAAAGACAGTTTCTGATTTGATCTGACCCTGGTTGATAATGTTTCAAGCATTGGTGCCAAAGAGAAATCATTCATAGCAAAGGATGCAAATAAGGAAGTCCAAGTTGTAAACTGTTTTCACTTACTGCCTCAGACTTCTGCTTCTGAGTGCTCACTACAGATACGTATAATTTTTGCTAAAATTTGACATACTTTTAAATGAACTTAAACAACACATGAGAAGCAACATCATGCCATCTCTACTTATCCTGTTCATTCTTCTAACTCTGCACACTCAGCTTAATCTTCACCTGTGTGTCACATGTTCACTCCAGATTCAACTTGAAAAACTGTATTTGGATATAGAATTGCCTTTGCAGTATAATGACCATTGTCTTTGCTCCCCTTCAACTCACCTTTTTTTTTTGTTGTTTGTAAGCTATACAGCCCCCCCTCCATTCTCTGGTCTACCAGTAAACTTCTGCCTTGCCTCTCTGGCCTGGACCATGGTGTTGGTTTGATTTGTTAACCTTCTTATCCAGCGAATCTCAAACTCTAAGTCATTCCAACTGGAGAAAAAGTCATGAAAATGTGTAGCCTCATAACCCAGCCTTTCCCCCCTGTATCACTTGCTTTATTGCTGATTTGTACTGCATTTTTTTAAATGTTGAAGAAAATCATTTTGCTTGGCCTGAGTATGCCTCTCTTGTATGTTATCATTCTCAAGTCGTGTTTTCAGCCTATACACATCCAGGATTCTTTACAATGGCTAACGTGCCTGTGTACCACTTCTACTGCTTACATTTCTTCAGTTCTTGCAAATTTGTTTCTCTTAACTCAGCTTCATTAGCTGTTTAATGCCCCTCTTTAAGATTTATTTTATTTATTTGTTTAATGCCCCTCTTTAAGACTAATTTTGCTTATGTCATTTATTCATTTGTTCATGTTACTTAGTTCTAACAAAATTCACTGAAGTCTTATTACCTGTTAATTCAATCCCTAGACTTCCTCCATCTAGTTCCACACTCTGCCAGAATTATTCTCCAAAAAGTTTTGTTACTCATCCACTTAAAATCCATCACTGGCTCTCCACTGCTCTTTAACTTCCAAAGCCCTTTCCTGGCATGGTTTGAAGGTTCTCCATGCTCTGGAGCCTGCCTTCTTGTTGAGCTTCCTCTCTGAACACACCGTAACTCAAACACTGCTTTCCAGCCAGAACGAACCACTTGCACCAGAGGCCTGTGCTTTCTTTTCCTCTTGGTCACCACATGGCAGTTTCCGACTCAGAATGCTCAGTTATCTCTCACTCTCTCCCTGGACTTTTACATTTACAGAACATATGTAATTGCTCTCCAGAAACCTTTCTTTCTTTGACATTTCTCTATCTTTTTTAAATTGATATCTTTATTTTCCAAAATTAGATACATTGTATTAGCAAAGATTACATTGGTATTCCCTATTGCCTCCTTCTTGTCCCCAATTCACTGGGTATCCTCCTTGGTGGGCCTACTGGATCAGTCCATGGGGTAGGGGGTTATGGATAGCACAGGAGGCAGCCAGGTTCTCCCCCACTTTGTGTGTTGTTGCAGAGGGGAAATATCTCTGGATATTCTCCTCCACCATGATTCTTACATTCTTTCCAACCCCCTCTTCCACTCAGTTCCCTGAGTCATGGTGAGTGAGTTTTAAGTATACTTTATTGTTGAGATCTTAAGGATTTCTGTACATCTGCTTTGGGTTGTGTTGGAAATCCATGTCTGTCTTGCTGACTTCTCCTGGGTTGACCCCTTGTCTGTGCTGATAGATCTCTTGCTATCCCATCACTCTCTCAAGGGTTTCATTTGGGGGCTACACGACAAGCCTGGGGTGGTTCGTCTCTTGCCACAATATCAGCCCTCCACTTGTGGCTCATTGGTGGAGTTATAATGACTGCTGCTCTCTCACTGCCTTCTGAAAAATACAAAAAAAACCAGGATCTCCATCAGAGAGTGAGGTTAATTGAGACATACATTTCTAATTTGGCAAGATTCTATTGGGATTAGCATCTCTGTAGATCTCTAGTAATGGGAGTTTCTCCTTGGAGCCCAAGTTTTTGGTTCCCATAGGATTTTTCCCTGAGTCCCAATTCCATTTAAGGGCTCCTTGACACTGAGTGGATTTCTTGACCAATTTGAAAGCTGTTGACTACACCCTCCCCAGGTTATGGCACCTCTATTTCCCAAGTGATCACTTCTTGGCTTGCTGATCTCTCCCAGGAGGCAGTGCATTTAGCATTCTGATGGCAACAGTCTGCATTGTATATCATTGGTCTCTGCTTTCTCCAAATATTATTGACCAATTTCCCCTGGCCGCTTATGTAGCACCTTCCAGCACTGCATATGCTAGCATCTGGGGGCTGGTCGTCCCTGCCATCTCTTCTCCTGCTCATCTGATATTACAATCACCTTCTCTCGCAGAACTATATCTTATCATTTTCTCTTTATTTGGCTGTTTAGTAATCTTTCTTTCCACTATATCATATACCACAGATGGTCAGGTACACTTGTTAGTGCCTACCTCAGAACACAACAAGTTCTCTTACTCATAAACACCCAGTAAAATCTGATGAATCAGTGAGTGAATGGATAAGGCTATGTGCACACTAAAATACTAAATGAGATTATCACTTTTCCAAGGAAATTTATAGATAATTTATGAAACATTTTTGATTGTTTCCTTTGGGACAGAGTATTGCTATAAAGCCTTTGCTGACCACTAACTTATGGCAGTCCTCCTGTCTCAGCTTCCTGTGTGTTTGCATGCACCACTATTCTTGGCTTACGTAAGACACCATGGCACAGAGGTATTTTCTTTAAACAGCTAGTCAAGGAAGGGTAGCCTTAAGGAGTGTGTAAAGTTCCTTCCCATGATGTGTTAGCATCCTTATCCATTTGTTCACAATTACTCTATAATGCTGGTACTTTGCAGCCCAGATTGAGTCTTCATGTGAACCTTGTCTACTTTCTTTATTGGATAACTGCATAAAGATTTTCCTCCCCAAGGGCTTTTCCAAATATCTCTCCACCACTATTTGCTATCCACTTTCGTTTAGCCTCTTTACAAAGTTCCGAATGGGCTTTAATCCTACAGGGTTTCTGATGTTGATGTAAAAGATCCCATGGTGGATGAATGGCTGAAAATTTTGGTTTGGATATGTAGCATGTGTATGTATACATGTTCATATGTGTGTAGGCTGACATCTGTGGGTGATCATGCATGCTGAAGTCAGAAGTTGGTGTTCCATGTCTTCCTGCATCTATCCCCACTTTCTTTACTGAGGTACATCTCTCACTTGAATCCAGAGCTCACTGCTGTGTCTGGTGCAGCCAGCCACCTTTCCCTGAGGATGCCCTAGCTCCATGTCTTGAGCTGGGCCACCACTCCCACCAGCATTACACACGTGGTGGGGTTTCAAACTCTGGTCCCCATGCTTGTGTGGCATGTGCTTTATTGACTAAGCCATCTCCCCAGCCCCTGGCTTGGACATTTTTTAAAGTGCCTGCTCAAATCACATCATACAGGAATTTGTTCAAGTCGAATTCTTTCCTGAAAAGTTTTAAAGGAAAAAATTGGAAGAAGAGTTTTTGAGAAGAACGCCACCTTAAAAAATTGTTTTTTTTTTCAGTTATCTCATTTTTTACTTTCATGTTTTCTAATCTTTAAATTTCATTTTCATTTTATAGCATGATTTTATACCTTGATTAGTATTTATCTAATGTGAGCTTGGCTTCTTGGTAAAAGATTCTTCTTCATGGCTTTCATATTGTCCTTCTTCTTACTATGTTTATGTACTTCTAATGTTTTCATGGGAATAAAATTATTGCAACAAATGTAAGTGACCAGGAAATAATTTGTAGAGAAATAAAATAGAGTAAACATTTACCAATGGCCCACTTTCATTGTAAACACTTTAATAGCATCTGAAGACAGAAAGTATGTATACTAAAATATTCATATCAACTAGGATTTTATTATGTGGTATATTCTCTCCAAACTAAGTCTGTCCTCATTTGTGAGCCTCATTAGCATCAAAATTCATCTGAAAAGTATATTGTCATAGATATAATGACTTTCATTTTAAAGTTGGAAACATATACTGTTTGAATTAATAATATCTACATCAGTTTTTAGGAACAGGTTATAAGCTCCTTCAGGTCAAAGGTGGTAACTTATTAGTGCCTGCTTTCCTCAGTATATGTATTTATGTGTGTTCATGTTCAATAGAAGTTTGTGGGTTTGAAATACCTGCTCTATCCCTGGGTTTCCTGACCTCCTGCCTAGAGTTCTTTTCATGATACTCTTGCTTTGTAAACAGTGGGCTCTATTAAATCTGACTTACTCCCTATATCCTTGGGCAACGCAAGACCGAACAATGGTCTTTCTAAATAGGTCCAGGGTTAGAGTGGGAAGGGTACTTTGTATCAATCACATCTCTCAAACATTTGCTTATGGCCACTCCAGTTCATTTTTGGCTCTTCTCATTCTTAACAGCATCCAAGTCATTACTAAGACGTGGATTAAAACCAACACTGTTGATCTCAGGCCAAATTTGTACTTGCTAATGACTTTTTGGTGCCACCACTTATTAGTTTTAGCAACTAATCATGGCCAAGTTTCATATTGCCTTCAGGAAAGTATGCTAGGTGTTGAAATGAAACTAGGCAAAGGGAGATGTGGAGTATAGGGGGCAGATTCCAGGGAGTAAAGCTCAAGGGCATAGAGATCATTGTTCTATAAAGAAGAACAAGTCATCAGGATCTTGGGAGCAGCTTGATAAGAGATGCTGACCATTTGGACATGATGGTATGTGAATAGTAGCTGTCAAAAAAACCTAAGATTTTTTATATTTCACTAAGATGAAAAGAAGTTTCTTCTTAGTTAGATGTAACTTCCCTTTTGTCTTATGTGTATATACTGATTTAATTTGACTTCTAAATGAGATAATGGAACATTTGTAAATTTAATGCAAATTTAAAATAAATGTCCTTGTATATGTTTAAAAAACAACCCTGGATATTATACTCCATATCTTAGCACTTACATATTTATCTCTAGGTTACAGTGAAGTAGAGGCACATTTGGACAAGATGATGTTTAGCTTTCTTGGAATGGGGAAGCTTTTGTGGATGACACCAGTCAATTGTTAAAAAATCAAAATTCAACCTTGCAATTAGTTTTCTAAATAAAGATTTCTAAATGAAAGCTTCAAAAATTTAGAGAACCAGTACTGGGAGGGTCGAGGGTCCTGATGTGGCTGCTAGTCTTTGGCTGTCTCACTCTCTGATGGAGACACTGTTTGTAGTTTTCAGAAATCGATAACTGTGGGCAACTGAACTCCACCAAATGGACCTGAGTTGATGGGGGACACCCAAGCAGGAGAAGAACCACCTCAAACCCACCATTCAGAGCCCTAATACAACTCCTAAGGAAGTGGGATGACGAGCAAAAGAGCTATTCCCACAGCAAGGCAGATATCCCATGGAAGGATAATGGAGAGAGGCACCAAAAAAAGAATGTAAAAGCCATGGGAGGGGGGAGAATATCTAATACATAAAAGGGAATGTCATCTTGGTTTCAATGGTTTTCTCTAATAACTTATGATACTGAGCATATTGTTTTGCATATATATATGTATATATATATATATATGTAACTTTAAGCCAATAAAAATTTCAAAAAAGTTAGACAAGTATTTCATGTTATAAAAGTCTTAGAGTAATATTTAACATAACCACAAGTTTAGTGTATATGAAGCACACACAGTTAGTTTATAACTGGGATCCAGACATGGGATTTCAAGGAACTAAGAAAATTGATTGAACTGCTATACCAAACCTCATCTTCCAGCTTAGTCTTTCAACTAAGAAAACTTATTTTTTCATCAAACACCATTTTAGTTGATTGTCAATGAGTTTTTTTTTTTTGTAACATGCTAGCCACTGAAGTTCAAGGCACTTGTGACAATTTTGTGCCACTATTCTCTACATCTATGGTTCACTTTCACCATCATCAAACATTTGATGATCTTTTAAAGGAACTATTAGACTACAACAAAAAAATGTCAGAATTAACTGGAAATATTGTAACACCAAGAAATCATAATATAAATCCATTGTGAGTTTCACATTTTGGAAACAATGCAGCAAACATGTAAAGAAAATAAGAAAAACACAATGTAAAAGTCCGTTGGTTTAGGAATTGGAAATAAGGACTTGGTTTAATTCCCAGAACCCATGTAAAAATGCCAGGCATGGTGGCATGTGGTGGTAATACCTGCTGGGTAGGGACAGGGAGAAGGGAAATGGGGATACCACCATTAGACTTGCTCAGACAATGGTATGAAAAAAAGGTGGATGGCACATAAGAGCAATAACAATTGAGGCTGTCCTCTGGAATTCACATGCATGTGTACACAGGCAATGTTCCCCCCCATGCATGTGTGCACATGGAAGCTCATGTGTGTGTAGACATGCACACACAAAAGTCCATTGTTTTGTAACTCATGTGCTTGGAAAAATAAACATCAGCTCTCTAGCCATTAATATTAATAAATCACATGAATGTATAACATTACCACATTGGATCAAACAATCCCCCTTGTATAAAATGAGGTTTTCTAAAACAAGGACATTGTAATGTACTATATATTATAAAAAATAAACTGTATGACAACTTTCTTCATAGATTTTTCTGTTTCACTGCTACTCATTGGGAGTGTACTTATATCTAAATTAAACAAGTGAATATACAATAGGTCAAGGTAGGAGGCCTGTGTATGAAAAATTTAGTGATACTAGGAAAATGACCAAAAACATTAGAGAAAAAGCATGACCTTGGGTTCTTCCTCTTCATTGGGAGCTCTCACATGAGATCAGATTTCAAGATTTGTCCAGTTTCCTAGCATGGATGGGAGGAAACTAGAAGAAATGAAACTGAGCAGATGAGTGGCAATAGGGTGATCATAAAATAATATCTCTTAGCTTCAGTGGAAGTACCCTTCTGGGGTGAAGAAGCTTTACTCTGAAGCCAAGGGTTATTACAGGTGAAGCTTGATGCCAGAGGTGGGTCACCGCTACCACACAGAGCAATAAGACACTCCCTACCCCCCAAATGAAGGACCTTGTCAAGACACTTGATATCCCACTAGAACTAGAAGATAAGTTCCTATTGCCAAAGACATCACAGGCTGCAGTCACAGGACACTGAGAAATCAAGGTGGAACCTAGACGGAAGCCATCTCCCTGCCAGACAGCTGTCACAGTGAGAGGTACTAGGCAAGCTCCTGTGCAAGAAAAGTCATTAATAATATGAACAAGCTGCAAAAATCAAACATCAAGGCAGGATGAAACTAGAGGAACAAGACTGACATATAAGTTACGGGGATCATCAACAGCTCTCTGATTGGATATGAGGTCCCACTCTGGGAGGAAATTCATGCCTAGTAGAATATAGTCAAATGGTTTGGGAGGTCATAGACTCCAGAGGGAAGATCCTACTGTTTTGTGGTAAGCAACGACATTCTAGCCATCAATAAACCTTCTAAGTATGCATATTTAAGCCCTTGTTAGAGAACCTTCTTTTTTCCCCCCAAGACTCAGCAAAATGACAACAAAAAGAAAAAGCCCAGGGCTTAGCTATGGATCAAGCCTCTCTTTCACTCCATCAGGGCTCAAGGAATATTGCAGACATAGTCACGGAAAGAATATATGAGTGCTGTTTTCACTGCTAACCAGAGAATGGTCTCTCTGGAGATGAGATCAGACACTGAGGAGCCTCAAAACCCATCAAAGCAGAAAATAGGAGGAGAGTTGTACCATACCCTCCAAGGCTCAGGTAGCATTGTGGAAGAGGGAGTGGTGGGAAGGACATAAGAGCCACAGGGTGTGTTGGTGTATTTTGTCTTCCCTTTATTCACAACTCCACGGGGGTTACAGATATCCCCACAGCATCAGTGTGGCTCTGAGTGTGGCAGAGGAGGACGAAAGGAACAAGGCATCAAAATGGAAGGACTACATTGGAAGAGGCGGGTTCTCTGGGGCTGGTGGATAGGGAGAAGAGAAAGGGATGGGGACGTGATCAAATTCCTGTACATTCATATACTAAAGTTCTTTATACTAAAAAAACCAAATAGGCTTTGACTCAGCTGAAGCAATAAGGAGCTTATTTTCCTTACAAATGGGAGTCTATAAACTGGAGGAGGAAGAGCATGGGGATCCACTTGGATCAGCTCATTTCTAGTTTCCCTGTCTGTGTTTTGGAGCATTAGCTGTAATGCATCTTGGCTTTCTATATTTATCCTCAATGTGTTATGCTTTGTTTATATGGTGTGACCAGGCAATGGCACCCATTAATGACATTTTTGCTCACTTTAATAGTCTATAAACAATGAAAAATTCCCACATTTGGTTTCTAGACATTGGGACGTTATTTAATGTGAGTGTTATAAGAGTGCCTGCAGTTCTAATCTCACACATCCATACATAATTTACATTTAAACAGGCAAAATGGCCACCCAGGGATGCCTGGCACAAGCACAATGCCACCTGCAAGAGGGAAAAACGCAGTGTTTTATGAGATAAACACGTTGGTTATTTCCAGAAATGTGCACAATGTGAATATTTCTAAGTGAAACAGTATGATTCAAGAGATGAAGGAAAATGAGAAGACCATAAGGCCAAACCTAAAGAAAGTTTCTTAGAAGATACATTTTAACATGCAAATTCTATGTAAAGTGATAAAGGATTTTTCCCCCTGGACTTCCAAAATACTTTCACAAAAGTTCCATTTCAGAAGAAAGTGAATGACTCAACAGGAAATACATTTTTTCAGTGTTTTACATCAAAAAAATTTAATAGTTCTCTGCAATAATACTCATCTAAAAATTTAAAACATCTTGAAAATATCAGTAAATTACAATGAGCTACATGCTCTCTTAACCAAGAGCTAAATTCTTAATGATGCTGTTGAGTATATTTCCAGTTATTTTACTTATTCTTGACATGAGTTTCATGCGCTGAAATGACAAAATATCTGAGAATGATAAAAATCTGGAATAAATTTGAGAAATGATATATCACAGTGATTATCTTAATTTCTTCACCTTTTTTCCCTCAAGATAGTTTTCAGAATGCCAGGGAATTGAGGGATTTCTCCTGTTAGACTTGGAATTTGATGGATACTTTGTCAGCAGGGCCTCTAGCCCTCTTAAAGTATCTCCCATCTTGTCTTTTATTCAACAGAGAAGAGGGTCCTCACCGGCCTACATATGAATAAAATTACCCATACCAGAATTTATAGAAAGTTTACTTATTTATATTAGATTTTTGTTGCTACAGTTCCACAAATTATAATGAAATTAAAAGCAGACAAATTTGTTATTGTTTTGAAAGATAAACTATTTTAATTTTTTAATAGCTTAAAATTTTGTACCAAAATTCAGCAAAATTGACCATAAATTTATTAGTGATGCAAGAAAAATAACAGTACTTTTAAGTGAATCCATTTTGTTATTCATCTAAGGGATTAACCTTGCAAACTGCAATAATTTAAGCTTGTAACCATACAATGGCTAAAACTGCTAAAAATGCTGGAAGGATTTAACCATAATTGATATTGCATACTTAATACTGTAAATCATTTTACTAGCTGTCTCTACAAAGTTTATCTAAACTGGGAACCCATTAGTTAACTTTCAGTATTAGTTCATACAAGGTGAATTATCAAGTAATCTTTTTAAAATTGTATCTTGATTTCTTGGGGAAGTGTGGGTGGATATCAGCATACTGGGAACATTGTCTAGCAAATTTACAAAGATATGCCATATTGTGTTTAAATATCTCCTAAAGTACATATTGAGTCCCTACTTTACTTTTTTCTAAAGCTAATACCAGAATAAGAAATTCTAAAAAGGCACATCTATAAATGTCTGCTTTGGACACATGCTAGAAAATTTTGTTCTCAATCTATAATTTTGCAGTCCTATACACTACTTGTATTCCACTGAATATAAATAACTTTTATGTGTTCATCTCCAACAAAACATTTTAAGTCTGTCTCAAAAGCATGCCTAAGATATTTATGAATATTTTCTACTGATTTTTTAAAAACACTTTTTTAAAATTTATTTGCAAGGAGAGAGAAAGAGAAAAAAAGAGACAGAGAAAATGGGTAAGCCAGGGTCTCTAGCCATTGCAAATAAACTCCAAATGCCTAAACCTCTTTGTGCATCTGGCTTTATGTGTGTATTGGGGAAATCAAACCATAGGTCATCTTGCTTTTCAGGCAATCTTAACCACTGAGCAATCTCTGCAGCTCTCTACTGGATTTTTAGAAAGCGTCTATAGATGGTTTTATCATAATTGACTTGGTTTTTGTTGCAGATTTTACAATTATTTTTGTGTCTCTGAATGTCTTCAGTATGCCTAGCATAAAATAAAATGTTATTTACAGGACCACCTTCTCAATAAATAAAAAAGATGTTTGCCATTGTGACATGTTGCACTCACTTACCCTTGGGGTATTTCCAGTGTGGACATCAGAAGCACATTAACACACTTAACAGAGCTGCTCTAGGTATGAATGAGCCCCTGAAAAGCAAATCATCTCTGAGGTGACCAGGCTAACAAGAGGTAGGGGAAAAATAAGGGGAAGAGTGTAAGTTAAGGAGAAAAATCTGTGATCTATACACCTAGGGCCCAGCAGGTCATAGTAAGTTGAATCTTCCTACAATGTCATTATTTGATTAGTGAACGACTTCCATGGTATTGAGTCAAGAACAACATTATCACATTCTCATTATCTTTTTTTCTCAGCAGATGCCTGGTCCCTTCCTTTATCCAAAGGGTAGGATGGCTAATGCTGTTTTGTTATTACATATTTAAATTTTTATCCTGATAGTGAGAGTCTAGCCTCTACTCTATCTAATATGACTGGAGCATTTAAAATAATTTGTGAGAGAATGTGACACAGCTTGATTTACTTATTTAATATTATCATAAGAAAAATATATCTCAAGAATAGACTAAGGGCATAGAAAGTATCAATATAGAGACATCATTTAGAAGGCTAGTGTGAAATGCAGCTAAAAATGATAATATATTACATCACAATCATGGATATGGAAAAATAAGGATTGATCATAAGACATATTTTGGTGATTGTATTTGATAGGTTGGAAGTGGACTGTTGTAACAAATAGACTCAAATTATTGAATGACCTGAAATTAAAAAAAATATTTCTGATTCTTGTTAACAGTTTGTGGTATCAAATCATATAAAATAACAAAACATAAACTTCATAAATTGAGCAAATAAAATTATAAATATGACAATAAATATTATGTGTTTGTAAGGTTCTTATATCATTTGTGAATGCTTATAGGTATACCATGGCTATTTGTAGGTAACTGTGGTAATTTAGAAATGAACAATGTAATTTCTAGAGGTAAATATCAAAGTATATTTTGATAATATATTAATAGATAAAGTGAAATGCTAAATTAAAAAAATGGTTTGCAAAAAAAATAACAAAGAAAAACAGGGTCAAATAAACATAAGCCGTAAAAACCATAAAGATAGTAGAGTTATGATGATATGCAACAGTGATCAGATTAAATCCAAAATAAATTCCCAGTAAAAGGAGATATGACCCAGGCTTCCTTCTCAAGTCTGTCATGCTTTCCTCATCATGATGAAGCCTCTCCTTGAAACTAGCCACAAGTAAAGTATTTCCTGCCATGAAAAAACAAAACACAGTAAGTACAAACATATGTAAGATCTTTGAAGAGAAACAAGCTGGAAGAAGGCAATTATGCAAATACTCAAGAAGATCAATAATGTAACTTTGTTATCAAAGAGGACTTTAGGGAAAAGTTTCATGCAAGATGAAATGGGGATATTTAAGACTGGGAAATGGCTCAGGGGTTAAAGATGATCGCTTGCAAAACCCAATGGCTTGGGCTCAGGTTCCCAGTCTCTCTCTCTCTCTCTCTCTCTCTCTCTCTCTCTCTCTCTCTCTCTCTCTCTCTCTCTCTTTCACTGTCTCTGCCTGCAAATAAATATTTTAAAGAAGGTATATTTAGTAATGATAAAATGATTGTTCAAGAGGTCATGTTGATTCTAGATATGTCTTAACTTAATAACATAGCTTCATACATAAATCAGACATTGAAGGAACAAAAGAAAAAAGCAATTCCTGATCAAAATTAAGATTTTAGGATATTTCTGATCAATTGATTAACAAGTTTGGGTTTGTGTGACACAACTCAAGTATAGCAAAAATTTGGATACACTCAAACTTTATAGACTATTCTTTTAAACTATTGTAAAATACCCAGTTTAGGTGAGTAACCAATATTTTTCTCATTAGCAATGAGATCTGCTCAGTGTCAAGGAACCCATAGTTGGAACTGGTATCTACATCAGAATCCTATGGAGATCAAGAATCTGGACTCCTAGGAGAAGCTTCCACTAATCTTGGGCCTAAAGAGCGGCTACACCCATCAAAATCTCTCCAAATTAACAATGTTTATCCTATTTAACTTATGTTGAGGATCTGTTTTTCTTTTTCAGAAGGCAGCAAGAACCAATACAATATGCTAAACCAATAATGAATCAAAACCATAAAATTCTTACTTTCATATAGTAAGCACTCAAGGAAGTTGCGAGCATCGCCTGGTAAGAGGGGCCATGAACAGAATGGGAGGAAGTCTAACCTCATGAAAAATTGATCAGACCTACAACTCCCCATCCCAGTCATTGGTTCCTTCTTACACTGAGCTGTTCAAACAAACCCATGAAGTTACCAAAATAAGACAGGCTTCTGTCAAAGCTCTTGAATATCTGCCCTAGGCCAATGGTAAGACCCTATTGGTGAAGAAACCACAGAAAGTCATCACAAAACCCTGAGAGACCCTGTGAGATCCAGAATGGTAACCAGCTCCCAGATGGTAGCATGTGTAGTGATGGTAGGCATTGCATGAGATGCCGGGGGAAACTGGTCAATGATATTTGGAAATATCAGAGACCTATGATATAAAATTCAGAATGATGTCATGAGAATGCTGAACACACTGCTTTATGGTAGAGATCAGCAAATCAAAAAGTGATCACCTGTGCAATAATGGTGCTAAAACCCTAGGGGGGGTAATCAACAGCTTTCAAATTGGCTAAGAGATCCACTCAGTGACAAGGAGACCTTAAATGGAATTGAGATACAGGGCAAAATCTTATGGGGACCAAAAACCTTGGCTCCAAGAGGAAATTCTCATTACCAGAGACTTACAGAGAGGCTACTCCCTATAGAATATGGCAAAATTAGCAATGTGTGTCTCATTTAACCTATACTGATCTCACTCTCTGATGAAGATTCTGTTTATAATTTTCAGAAGGCAGGGAGAGAGCCATAGTCAACACAATTCCACCATCAAGCCCCAGAATGATTGCTGACATCCTGGCTAGAGAGGATCCATCTTTGGCCCATCGTGTAAGCCCCAAATGAAACCTTTGAGAGAGTGGTGGGACAAACAAGAGACCTATCACAACAGCAAGTCAGATAACCCAGGATAGGTCAATGGAGATAGACAGCAATGATATACAACATAACTAAAGCAGAAATTCAGAGACACTTAAAATCTCAACAAGAAAGCAGACCTAAAACTCACCCACCATGAACTGAGCAGAAGAGGGGGCGGAAAGACTATAAGAGCCATGGTGGGGGAGAATATCCAAAGATATTGCACTCCTCAGCAACAGCACACAAAGTGGGGGTGAGGGTGGGAAACAGACTACCTCTTATCTAATTCATAACCCCCTACTCCATGGACTGATCCAGTATGCCCAAAGAGAAGGATCCCCAGTGGATTGGGGACAGGGAGGAGGGAAATGGGGGTACTGCCATAAGATTTACTCATACAGTATATCTAATTATGGATAATAAATATATCAATAAAAATAAATAAATTCCATGAGAATTTAGAAAATATTATGGGTTGAATAAAATTTATATTATAAACAAAATTTGTGATACATCTTGTAAGTAGAGCTTACAAGACATTTACAGCCAGAATAACACAGTTTGTTATTTCTTATGCTTTTGCTGAAAGTTGTGTATTTATTTTTTTCTATTTCATTTATAATATATGAAATGTATTTCATCTGCATATAGGTAGGTTAATTTATTTTTAACTTTATTACTTTCAATATGATACAGTTTTTTTGGCCACCATTAATAAGAACACTAAGCTAGACATGACTGGGATTCTTCCCTTTAAATTTGTTGTGTGATTTTGTTCAGTCTTTTTTTTTCAATGTAGCGTCTCACTGTAACCCAGGCTGACCTGAACCTATGTAGTCCCAGGCTGGCTTCAAACTCAAACTCACCTTTACCTTTCCTCTGCCTCCTGAGTGCTAGAATTAAAGGCATGTGCCACCATGTCTTGCCTGTTAAATCTATTTTTCTTTTTACGATACTGAGGACTAAACCTACAGTCTTACACATGTTAGGCAGGTGGTTTACCACTAAGCTATATTCCTAGTATAACTTTAAAGATTTTGTTTGGTCTTTGATTTTTCAACAGTTTGATTGATTTTATTTAAATTGTTTTGCTTATGTTTCTGTGAGATTCATAGATCTGCACATTGATGCATTTTGTCAATTTAGGACAATTTTTAGATAATATTTCTTCAAAAAAATTCTGTCCTATTATCTTTGACTTCTTGTGCTAGGATTATAATTGTATACACAGAAGACCTTTCAAAATATTCTAGAGATCTTAGATATAATGTTGTAGTTTCTCTAGTCTAACAGAAAGTAGGAATCTGAAACAAAATATTATTTTCAGCTCAGAATCTCTTCCACAAAGAGTGGAAGTGATTGTTACAGGAGATGTGCAGAAAAGTAATGGGTAATGTGGAAACATGAGGTGTATGTCTGAACAACTCCGAATGATGACGCCCTTGTTTAGCTTGGGAAGGTGTATCAGCCACCTTCTGGCTGGGAAAAAACACCTAACTAGAAGCCATTCAGAGAAGGAAAGGGTTTATTTTGGTACAGATTTAGAAGGATTCAAGTCGATTATGGTGGAGAAAGAAGGGCAGGGGCAGGAAATCAGGGTCATATTATCACAACAGGAAGGAGGAAGGGGGAGAGAGGGTGAATAAAAAGAGGAGGGAGGATAAAAGAGAAAAGGAGATAAGAGGAGAGGAAGAAAGAAGGGAGAGAGGAAGGGAGGAAGGGAAGGAGGTGAGAGAGAGAGAAGAGAGAAAAAGAGAGGGGGGGGGTAACTGAAAAAGCGCCGGGTTGCAACACCTGAAGGCCTGCCTCCAGCAACATATACTTCCTCCAGAAAAACTCTACCTCCAAAAAGTTCTACAATCTTCTCAAATGGTGCCATCAACTGAGGATTAAGTATTCACACACATGAGTCATGGGAGGGGTGCATTTCATTCAAACCATTTCAGAAAGCAAAGGGAGAGGAAAAAACGATTTGTCAGGTTTGAGTTTCCTGAAAGTATGAAATGCCAATCAGGCAGCTGTATATCTGAGACTCTAACTCTAGGAGTGATCAGGTTGCAAAAAGTATTCAAATTCGTCATAATTTATAGGAAGAAAGCCTAGGAAAAATCTATGAGAGACAGGAGATGTGAAGACACAGCCATGAGCCCCAGTCATCCCAGGGATGCTCAGACTTTAGAAGAGGAGACTAAGGTCAGAAGGAAGCCTGAAGAGCCACCCTCCCCTTTCCTGGAAGTCACAGCGAGAATGGGTTTCTAGAAGAACAGCATGATCAAGTTGGCAACATATGGTTAAGATGTTGAGAAAGTGAGACGTGAATATTGACTTATGGGTTTGGCAGCGTAGAGGTTCATACTGACAGTGGAGTGGTAAGGCTCAGAGACTCACAAGAGAGAAAGGAGCAAATGGAAAGAAAATAAAAAGGAGAGGCCATTGTTGGTCTCTGATTCCATGGGAAGGTCAGGCCTCTGTCCCTACACCAACTCTATGAGTCCAGTGACTGTATTTTTTAGTATATTTTACTTCGGAGTCCAACTCCAGTATTATCACGATAAAAACAATTTAAACAGTAAAACCATGAATGTAAAGTAATATATACACCAAGTTTTGTGCTTCTAATACACTATCTCATTTAATGTGTGCAACAGTCTTACCTCATTAGGTAAGTGTGATTAGCAGCCTTTTAACTATGAGGAAATGAAGCTTAGAAGGATGAGTGATGCCTCCAGTGTAACATTGCTAGAACACGGCAGAGCCAAGGATTCAAACTCCAACCCAAGACTGTCTCATCCCAAAGGCTTTGCTCCTAATGACTATGCTTAAATACCACTTTTTAGCCCCAGGCTCAGCAATTTTTAATTACTCATATATCTTAATTATAAAAAGCTTAGAGGCTTCTTCCTTGATTTCAAAATGAAATGTAATAATTATAGCTAATGTGGGTTAAGCCTTTACTACTGAGCCAGATGATGTTTGTATTCCTTTATATGCATCATCCAATTTCAATCACACAAGTTTCAAGAATTTACAATGAAGGAAAAGGGTATTAAATAAACATGTGAAAGCACTAACTAAGCTAGTAAATTTGTAATTCCATCCTAGTCCTTCCTGTTTTGAGCAAGTGAATATTTTCATGTTTCTACACATTCAGGGATTTCTGAACAAAGAAAACTAGAAGCTAGGTGAAAGGGCCAGCCTTGGCAAAGGAAATGAAGGTGAGTAAACAGATAATGGAGAACTTTTGGAGAAAGAGATTTATTTAAAATGTATTTACCTGTCAAGCAGGTTAAACTGGGGTTGATGGAGCCATTTGTTCACGTTTAAAAGTACAGTTAACGTTAGGAGCAAATGTTTCTTTTTCCAGGAGCCCCCAGGGATGCCTTATAGTTCATAGATTGGGGCTTCCTGGCCTTGTGTGCTGTTACAGAGGCTAACCCACTTCTCCTATCATTCTGAGGGGGAAACGTGGGCCTGGGAATTGGATGTGGTTACTGCTGTAAGAAATCAACCTCTCCCATTGCTTTCAGGATAACACAAATTGGTGGTGATAATTAAAACCTTATTAACTGATTCTATGTAATCCTCCAATATGGGGCTATCTTTCCTATGAAAATCCTCCATAATTCATTCTATTTGGTACTACTTTTCTCTACCCCCCTTTTTGAGTCTCTCTCTCTCTCTCTCTGAGAATGGATATTGCTACACTTGAATTTTTGCTTATTTCATACCAGCACCACACACACAACAACAAAACAGGCAGGGATAAAGAGAGAAATCTTCTCCCCTTTTATATAGCCTTAGGGTGGAGGTCTTGCAACCCTATCCCAGACTTAATGGCTTTCTGAGTCTCTGGAATTTCCTTCCTGCACTGCCCACACAAGGAAGGGATGTTAGTTTTTAGCTCTCCTGAGCTTCCTTACATCCTGCCCTCTACTGAGAGGCTACCTTTCCTGTAAATATCCTCAGTGACACACCCAAAATTCCAAAAAAGGTCAAGCTGACAAGGAAACCTAAACATCACAAGCACCATAATGTTGAACCCTATACTTAAGTACTTAAAAGTTGATAGGGATTCACAAAAGACAACTGCTTACGAAAGAATGGGTTTCCTCAACTTCAGAACCTCTGAATTCATCGGATGCTCCACCCAAGGATCAACGTGAAGAAACAGAGGAGTAATGTTCATGTGATCCTGGATTTATAGTTTCTGAAAATGCATTTCATTGCAAACTAATAATATTATAGACAATGAATTGCTTGTTCATAGTGTTGTCATTTTAGAACAGATTATTTCACATAGCTCTTATGTATAAATTTAAAGTACAGGCTAAAATCATTGAAATCAAATGAAATACAGTCCTTTACTCCAGAATCAAAGAACAATGAATGAAGTTGTCTTCCTAATTTTTTTCTGTGACTAATATTAGGCACATGTTATTATCTCTGTGAAATAATAAAATAACATGCTGTCCATGTCATGAAAATGAAATGACAGCATTGTTTTATAAAAGTAACTTGATTTTTACTTCTCTCAAAAAACAGTGAAATTTAGCAGAAATAGATGTTATCAGCTGGAGAGTCGGTGCAGTGTGAGATGGCTTTCTGATTACGCTTGACATCCAGAAGGCAAAGATGAAACAGGTGAAGGATACCTGCACATGAATGCATGCACAGATGTGTGTGTGTGTGTGTATGTGCACATGTGAGTGTGTACGTGGATACTTGTGCATTTGGTAAACCAAGTTCTGAATGTTAGAGAAACCGGATCAGAGTTACTCAGGTATTGAAATTAGAGCTGGTAGGAAGAAAAAGGCAAAGAAAAAATTGGAAATTACAATTACAGAGGATATATCCAAAGAACAGCTTGTTTTTATCATTTGTGTATTTATTTTGGGCAGGCGTAAGCACTGCAGCATAATTAGAAACGAAGTCTTGTTAAAGAAACAGACTTCTTTGTGGTTTGGAAAACATAAGTCAACTGACCTTTAAGTTTTTACATTTATTTGTGTGTGTGTGTGTGTGTGTGTGTGTGTGTGTGTGTGTGTGTGTGTGCGCGCGCGCGCGCATGCAAACATGTGTACACCAGGGTCTCTTGTCACTGCAAGCAAATGCCCATTCAGCTTTATGTGGGTGGCTGTGGAATTGAACTCAAGCCTGCAGGCTTTGAAACAAGCACTCGAGCCATCTCTCCATCCCTAATCACGTGACTTAAAAAAAACAATTACTTTCATTACTATGAACTTTACAGAATGAACATAATGTATATTGGTCATATTCCATTTGGTTATATACGCTCCTGTGTCCCATCTTCCCTGTCCCCATTCTACTGGGGGTCTTCCTCAGTGGGGTGGTTTTTACTGTGCACTAATCAGTCTCAGTTGGGGGAGGAGTGGTGGGAAACAGGGTCTTGGGGGTACACCTTCTCACTCTGTGGATCTTATAATCTTGCTGGTACATCTCCCACAATGTTCTCTGAGCCTTGGCAGATACGTTTCCTTTAGTGTTGAGTTCTTAGCATCTCTGAATTTCTGCTTTGATGAGTTTTGAGTCTCTTTAGTGTCTTCCACCAACTCTCTGGAGGAGGTTGTCAGGGTGGCATTGAGAAGAGCTCTAGAATTTTAATCACCACTTACTCTGTAGTGTCTCCTGGATCCTGGTAGATGTGATAGAGATGGCTGGTCTTGTGCTAGGCAGTCAGTTATCTTTTCTTATCATCTAGGTGGATCTTGGTTCTCTCCAGCATTCCCTGCCATTTGGTCCCTGATCATCCAGCACTACTCACTGCCTCAGTGAGAAGTGAGGGAGGGATTACCCACCTGACTTTCAATAGATGGGAAAAACTTCCAGTGTAAATATGAGCAAATGACACACAGGATGAAACTTATGGCATGCGTTGTTAGAAGTTATACTCTATTCATCTCAATGGAGTTGGAAAAGAAAAAAAAATCTTTACATTAAACATTGTATGCATGAATATGAAAAAAAAAACCAAAGTACTAGATCTAGCAAATACAAGGTGGTCAGTCAATGTTAGTAATTGTTACCACATATATTATTAAGTTATATCAAGGTACAATTCTTCATGTTCCTAATTCTTTTTGTTTTTAGGATGGTAATGCTCAATAGTTGTAGAAACTCAATAATTTTCCTTTAAATTACATTTTATCTTATTGTCAGCAAAAGAGATTCTGTTGTGAATTCTCAGGTTTTCTTAACAGTCCTTATGTGTCATACTTTCAGAACTGGGCAGATATTATAATATGCATTCAGTTAATTTAGAAGTTTAGAAGCTAATGGCCTCTATTGCAAATCCCTTGACAGTTTAATTCCAGCCCAATAAAACAAGCAGGAGAGAATTTTACATGAATTCTCCAAGCAGAAAGGGTTATCAAGTTCATTTCCATGTTCAGCAAGGCCGCCAGCCGCCCTGGCTTGTTTGGTGGAGGACTGGTTTTATATGAAGTCAACGCCATTTCTGATGGTCTGTTGGCAGTAAAACAGCAAGCAATCTCAGTCATCATCATTACTTGTTCAGAGGACCTGTTTTCCATCACTAGAATTTGGCACATAATCAGTGTTTAGGGTGCATCATCTCTAAACATGTATATGGTGCTAGAGGCAACAAAAATCATTAAAATTTGGCTCCTGGTATAATGATGAGGAATTTGAATGGGGATGGAAGTTGTAAAGGGCTATAAAACTGTTAAATTTGGTGTGTGGGAGGAAGAAATTATTTGTAAAACCCATAAACTTCTTTAGCCAAAGTATCTGTTACGTGCTAAATGGCACTAATGAGTTCTAAAAATCCAGGTTACTAAAAATATTTTTTCATTTCTTGCTGTGTAAGTAAACATACAAAGAGAACTTGCCATTTTTCTTTACCATTTCTGAAGAAAAATACCAACAACTTTAATACAGCCAGTATAAGCTGAGGGCACATTTTTTTTAAAGAATTATATTTAGAAACTGTAACTTCAAGAATTTCACATAGGTTTTATACTGATATTTTGTATGTGATTTTCTTATTTTTATAAATATAATGAATTCTATAAATGTCAATTCTCAAAAGGACAATATTTCTCAATATTAATATTAAAATAAAAACATTCGAGTGTATTTGTAAATATAAGTAATGGAAGCCAATAGTTTAGGCAAATTAATGAAAGAAAAACACGAGTAGTCTCCTTCTCTCTCTGAGAGGATATATATATATGTATATATATATATATATATATATATATATATATATATATATATTTCCATATCTATCACACTATTTACACATCCAGACCTGAGCAGAAAGAGACAATGATTGTAAGTTTATTATCAATGATCAACATCTTATAAATGAACATGAAATCACCTGAAAATCCCCTATTACCATAGAGCTGCTTTTTGGTCATTGACTTTCATGTGTTACTTTAAAGGGTAGTTTTCCAAGTTTTGATGGTAGCAAAAGGTAACATTTGAAATTTAGTTTGATGACATGAGAATAGTGGGCTTGGCTTCTAGATCCTTCTTAACATTTTCTTGGGAAACTTACATCCATCCCTCAAGTTCCATTAGTAAGTCTGCCCCAGTACACTTGTAGATCAGCTACTGCTGCCTGTGCCAAGTGCCTGAGAGCTCAGGCTGTGTTCCAGTAAACTGCCATCTCTCTCCAGAGATGGAAGGCTGAGTCAACCAGTCTCCATCAGGCAGAGCAGCAGACTCTGAGTAGGAATGAAAAAAGCCTACATGTTACCTAACAGAAACAGGTTTCAAAAAGGATCTAAAAATTTAGTCTACTTTCATGTTCCTATGTGAATAGGAAATTATGACAAATCGAGGAAAGACTTCTTTGTCTCCTGTTTGGCTTTCAGCAAATGGCAACTGAAGATTATATGAAACCATTTTGACAAATGTTTCTTAAATCTTACAAAGCAACCTCACATTTTTGTATTTGCTTTGTTTTATCTTTGCTTTAACTAATTTAGTAATATAATAGCCAGTACTAAAATCCATACTGTGGATATTGCCTGTCTTGAAAGCTTGATCTAATTGGCTCCAAAATGTTGAGAACTATATGCCAAAAATTCTGGCTGCTAGGTTTTGGATCTACTCTGATATGAAAAGAAGATCCAATCCTTGCCTTCTTGGAGCTAGCTGATGAAATGGATAAATGGAACCAATTATAAAATCCCGCTTGCATGATGATATGAAAATCCAAGTTAGAGTCCAGGTAAGACTGCTGGCAGGAAGGCCTCTAACTTAAAATCCAAAAGATGACAAATGTTTCATCAGGATCCATACAGAAATAATAGATTTAGAGAGTGTGTGGTCATTCCAGGGAACTGGAGAAAAGTATGTGTGGTTGGGACCGAATTTACACAGGAAAGGAGTTACAGAGATCAGGTGACAAGGGCTGGCTGGGTTCTGTCTGAGCCTAAACACATCCTTAGACCCCTGTTAGGGAGTTTGAAATTTTTCAAAGGGTGAGGAAATGCTATTGAAGAAGCATAAACCTCAAAGAGTGTGTAAGTAGGAAATTGAGCGAAAGCTTGGGTTTAGGCAAAAGGTGAT
This sequence comes from Zapus hudsonius, assembly GCA_004024765.1. Lineage (NCBI taxonomy): Eukaryota > Metazoa > Chordata > Mammalia > Rodentia > Dipodidae > Zapus > Zapus hudsonius. Next base: position 60,441 of record PVHP010005356.1, read on the forward strand.
AGTGGTGTGGATAAGGTAAGTGAAAACAGAGTTGAAGATAAGTGAATGTGTGTGTGGAGATTGCTGGTCATGGTTAATAATGTACACAAATTACCATCTTCACCAACAGAGTATGTCAAACACCCAGTGCTGTTTTCTGGTTAAGGATCACAGTAGGAGAGTAAACCATTGGGAGTAGATTACAGGTATTAATTTAGACACGCTTTTTGGACAGTTGGGTTGTGTGTAGTTCAATACAGGGGTCTGGAGATGAGAAGAAAATGTAGGGCTGTCTATGAAGACTTAGGTCATGGGAAGGCTGAGATGGTCAGGAGGACTGAGTGTGTGCAATGAGAAGAGGAAGCTAGGAGCAGGAGTATCAACTCCTCTCTGTGACCCACTTTCTTCTTTTATCCTCATGGGGTAGATGAGAGATTCACAAAGGTTATATTGTATATAAGGTTATATATAATGCTTCAAACTGCTTAAAATAAAATAGATCAGGGCCCTGAATTATACATGTAACACAACAATGTTTTGTTCAAACTGAGAGCCTATTATATGAAAATAGTGGCATAGAACCATAAGAGAGTCATTAATGTTGTGTCCCTGCTAAAGACATAACGAAAAGTGATCTGGAATTGCTAATTAATCTTTCATGGGGCCTTCTGATCTTTAAACTGAAGAAACTATTTTAGGGTTTGCTATTGTTTGATTTAGTAGCATCTGTAAGAACTGCATAAGAATTCTTCTGTAAGATTTCCTAAAGTGCTCATTCATTTAATTTTTACATAATTTAAAAGAGAATTTTAGATTATATTACAGATTTAAATAAATATTTCCAAATAGCTGCATCATTTTTCAATTCTGAAATTAGTCTTTCACCTTTCTTACTTTATAGAAAACTTGTCAAGTATCCTGTGGTTTTTGGAGTTTTGGGGATGCCTGAAGGGCTTTCATTCTTGGGAAATAAAAGAAAAATCAGTGTGTACAATGATAAAGGAACACATGTCATACACATGGTCACAGCCCTGCCTGGCGCACAACATGCATTCAGTTAGAGTTATAGAGTTATATCACTTGCTCTTATATAGAAGTAGCTGCCATGTAGACATGAACAAAGATTTCTACTCAGCTCAGGCCTTAGTCAAGGATTCCCCTAGTGAATTTGTTTTATCCAGAGGGAGGATTAGACCTGTCAATCAAGCCAGAAGAAGACAGTGACCAGGGCTTGGCCTTTATTGAATGAAGGTCTTTTGGAAGCCTCTATTATCATTCTCTTTTATTCTCTTTTTGTTCTTTTTGTATGTGCAATGTAACATTTCTTATCTCTAAACGGAGTCTCTTCTTTCTCTTTATCTACTCTTCTTTTATAAAAAAATTAACTTCTCATCAGTTGTGGACCCTGAAAAGATAAAACTGTCAGAGAAATGGTAAAGCATATAATGGGCAATGATACTGTGTCTTTCTTTTGGGGTTAAAGACAAAAACATTATTTGAGAAAAAAAAACTTGGCATGCCAGTCATTGGTCTCTGACTTAGCAGGGATCCATTGACATTTGCTGGAACCCCCTCACTCATATTTGCTCCTCACTCAGATTGTCATGGGGACAACTGGAGACTTCCAAATTCCCCATCTTAGAGATGACAGGAAATGTTGAATGTGTAAAGTAAAAATGGAAAATGCCATATTTATCAAAAAAGAGCATTCAGGGATAAGTGAAAGAAATGAAGTGAACTTGATTTTATTGCAAAAATATATCAATTCATTTAAAACCTCCTTTGGCTTCAAAGAAATTTTTTTCTTGTCTTATTTGTTATTTGATATTTAGTGTGCTTGAAATACTTAATTTTGCTTGAATGTGTTGTAGAATAATGAAGACATTAGAGAAGAAATTAAATATAAGATGTAAGGAATTGGATACATATAGAAAGTTACAGTGAATTCTATGGCACCTTCCTGTGAATGTTTTAGGAAGAAACTCAGAGAAAGTACATCCTCAGTGATTATGGGTATTTTCCCTTTCAGAAGCATTACAACATTTTCTTTGGCAATGTTGTACTCACTGTACTAATTTTTTTTGGTAAAGATTAAGCTTTTGAAGTAAAACAGAGAAAGAAAACTAAAAAAAAATCTATTTGAGTGGGTATGCCAGAGGTGATCTAGTGTTCAGGTAACTCAATGGAGACATAATTTAGTGTTAAAGTATAACTGTGTTGTAAGGGGCAGACAGATGAAGACCTTTGACATCCAGGTAACATAACAAATAAAGGAGAAAACAGTGGGTTTTAATTACAATTCAGACATGAGTTAACATCATTACACTTGCTGTTCTTAGATGGCCAGGGTATGTCTTTGTGGAGAAGATGCTACTAAACTATAGGGGACAGGGAAACTCCCCTCTCTACCTTCCCACCCCTCCCCTTCCTCTGCTCTCCTCTCTGCTTCTTAACTTTCTATTTCTTTTTCCTTTTCTGCCTTTATTTTTAATAGATTTTTGAGGAAAGGTCTTATCGTATAGCCCAGATGATGTAGAATTCATCATCCTTCTGCTTTAGTATTCCATGTGCAGAACTACAGGCTTGCACCACCATGTGCAGAACTACAGACATGCACCACCACGTGAGGAACTACTAAACCTGGATGGAAGGAAGGAAGGAAAGAAGAGAGGGAGGGAAGGAAGGAGGAAGGAACGAGAGCAAAACTACAACAAAATAAACTCATTACTAAAGTGCTCATTTTATGCTGTTCTGGGAATGCGTATGTACACGACATATATACTATTAATTTGTTTAATTAGGAAATAAAGTATTATTTGAAATTAATGCAACATAACTTCTGCGGAACCCCAGTGGAAAGATTTTGGAATTGTTATTGTCAAAAGGCAACTACTATGTTTTCAAAGATGTAGGAAAGCTCTGGAATGCAGAAGCAAGTAACATTCCAGAAAGTATTGCTCATCTGTGCTGCTGTCAGTGTATGGGCCGTCAGACAGATGAAATGTCCTGTGTTGGAGCACCTGTGTCAGCCCTTAGCAACGCCTCCCTTTGTTTTCTACATGTTTATGAGCAGTTATCATAATCACAGAGCAAAGGAATTTTCTTTCCATTGTTTCTGAAGTTATTTGCTTTTTAAAAATTTTGGTCAGCAAGGACAAGAAATTCAATGAAACATAATTTAAATTTCTGGTAAATTCAGTAGAGAAAGCGGTGTGTTTTCAATTTCAAGTGTGTGTGTGTGTGTGTGTGTGTGTGTGTGTGTGTGTGTGTGTGTGTGTGTGTTTGTGTCCTGACAACACTCAAGCATTTTGTCAGCTTTACTATTTATTGGTTTAAGGACATATGTTTAACAATTCTGGCCACCCGAGAGTTTCCTTGCTCAGGGGTTCAAGCCTCTTTTGGTTGGGAGCCATAACATCTGCAAGTTTGTTCTTTTTTTATTATAGTTGGATGCAGTAATCATTGTTCTTTCTCCTTTTGTTTTGAGGTCCAAACTCTAAAAAGTGGCCAGGTTCTTATTTATTTTGCATAGCTGCCATTCAGAAAAATTTTCATATAGAATATTTTTTATGACCACTGAGAATAGCATAAATAATTTGATTTATATTTTCTTAATATTTTAGCATAAATTTCCTTCATTTCCATTTTTAATACTGTGGTAAATAAAGCAGATTTAAAACTCACCCACTATGACTCAGGGAACTGAGTGGAAGAGGAGGAGGAAGGATTGTAAGAGCCATGGTGGAGGAGAATATGCAGAGACATTGCCCCCCTCAACAACAACACACAAACTGGGGTGGGGACCTGACTACCTCCTGTGCTATTCATAACCCCCTACCGATGGACTGATCCAGTATGCCCACCAAGTAGGACCTAGTGGGTTGGGGACAGGGAGGAGGGAAATGGGGGTGCCATCACAAGATTTGCTCATACAATGTACCTAATTAGGGATAATAAAGATATCAACAATAAAAAAACTGCTCAAATAAAAGGTCTCCCATGTGACTTTCTTACTGCATCCTCACTTACGGACAGTATCCTCATAAAGCACCAAACAGTAGTATATTATTCAAAGCATTAAGTGTTAACTAAATGAAGCTTATCTCAACCAAGTGGAGGTCTATCTTAACCAAAAATATATCATTTAGTTAGAGAAAATAATCTCAAAAGTTTTCCTTCTATGAATCGTGTATGTCTTCAAGGTACAACTTTGGCCACATAATTAGAGAAGACTTTATTTTTATTGAAAAGTCAAAAAATCATAACCATTACAAGTTGTGGGAGTTAAAAAGTGAATGATAAGAATACCAATAGCTGTAGATGGGACTGTGGGATATAGCAGGGTCTTTATCAATACTATTAAGATGTAATTCTCTTTCCAACATAAAGAACTAAACTGGTTTAACATAATCACTTTAAATCATTCTTAAATCATTTTTGTAATTTTAAAATAAACCTTATGTGGTGAGATTTTTTTACATTAAGCAGAGTATACTAAAATGCCTTTATTAAATAAAGTTACTGAGCTTATATTTAAAATTTTTAAGACATTTTCATGTCTTGAATTCCATTTGGAATCTCTACAGATTAGTGAGGCCTTTTGGTATTTGCTATTATACAGTAACATAGATTGCAAACATAGTATAGACACTTGGCAGATATTAAAAATGCTATGCTGTTCCTCATGAGAATAGAGCTGCAAATCAAAACTATATGTGGCAGATGTAGACAATAGATATCAGATAATAACTGTTTTTCATATCAAGAAAGCTAGATTGTAGGTTTAGATGGATTGACTAAATCAAGGCTGAGCCTGACTACCTTACCACCTCTGATTCTGATTGCTCTGCATGCGTTGATTTCAGTTTAATTGCTAAAGAAGGTATCTATTATCTATATATCTTGCCTATGCCAATTAATTTGCCTATTAACCCAGAAATGTTGGTTTCTTGTCACTCGACATACATGATGTCTCTGAACCCAAGAAATGAGTGGGTACAGGTAAACCTCACTATCAGTGATTTTCATTGTAGAGAAGTATATTGGA